>KN478721.1:1825-14881 GCA_000787095.1 Periophthalmodon schlosseri
ACCCACACACACACCCCCCCCCACCATCAACACCCCCCATCTGCAAACTTGCCAAACTGCATTTTTTAGAGTGCTTAGCCCACCAGAGCTCCAGTCATTCCACTGGCCTGCCCGTACATGTAGGCAGCTGCAGCATGAGCCTGCCTCACCAGTAATACACAAGCTTTTGTTGATGACCAGACAAAGACACATAAGTCGTGTTAATGCTACCGCCGTGAGAACAATCCAGTTTGGACACTTTGAGATATTTGAAATCACAAACAATGTGCATGATCACTTTAAGGCTTTGTAAAACAGCAAATGCAATATAACCCTGTTTTTAGACGATGTAATCTTTTTTTTTTTTTTATTAATGTGCCACATGGACATTCATTTGAGCAGTTCTGAGCTTTTAAAAGCAGGTGATCATTTTCAAAAAGTGGTTGTGGCACTTCATATGGTGTTAAATGTGTCTTTCAAGTTATGTTCACATAACTACTTTGAAATTCTTATGATCAATATAAATTCAACTCAAGTGTGCCCCCTTAAGGCATATGCTGCAAAACATTCACAAATAAATTGGATAGGTCAAAATAAATCAACTTCATATCCAAAATACATTGTAATACATATTAACTTATATAGTAAATGCACAATATAGCCTATAGTGCAAGTGCATTCTGCACATTGTTAAGTGTACACTGGTCAGCTTGACTGTCAGGTTTTGTTTTGTAAAACATTTGAGCAATTTAAAAAATCTGAAATTCGGAAACAGATCAAGTTTTCCCAGTTTTTACTAGAACTGCTTGTGGATGGATTCTTAGAGCTACACGCAGACCACACCATTGTATCCTTGTATTGAAGCACTGTGATTCTCGTGCTATTTTATTGCAATGGGCTTTTTGGAACTTTGTAACGTTCATAGGGAACTTTTCCAGGGGATCGGTTCAATCTAATAATAGCACTCAAAAACAAATTTAGTCTGTTGTTGTTGACAGATTTCACTTCAGGTTTCTTTTCTTTTTTGTCAAGTTTCTTTTTCTTTATTTTTGCAACTTTTCTTTGAGACATTATGTTCTCAAAGTGTGCATGTCTTCAAAACAACTCTTTTCTTGTAAATATATATATTTTTTAATAGGATATTTTCTCTATGACAATTCAGACCATATCATGAAAATCCATTACTCAGCTAAATGGATGGCTTAGATGTAAATACTGTTGTGAAAAAAAAATGTAAATAATCAAGTGCTGAAGAGACATGAGGCTGGAGTTCTAACTCAGAAGTTTATTTACCATCAGTACAGGACTCATGACTTGAAGGCATGAACCCTCAAGACAATGTTATCCATTCTAGTCCAGTCTGGTCACAGTCTAGCCTAGACTGGCTATGCTTCTGTTGTAGGGAGTATTATACCTCTGATGATGTGGACTAGTATCGCTCGAGTGTATGCTCTTATCTTGCATGATGCCAAAACAACAGCGATATATGAGCTATCTCTATGTTGTTTCTTAGAATTACACCATACCTGACTTCCAGGAACATGATTTACAAACAGAGGCCTATACAGCTGACCTGGTGCCCTTGTCAGACAGAGTGTTAATGCTATGGATCTGTGTAAACTGGTTTCTACTCAGTTTGCAGTTGATTTATAACTACGTTATATCATCACCCTACTATATTTTTTATTATCCTGTATTATCAACTGGTGTATAAATACCACTGTACATAAATATAATCAGAATTACACACAAGTCTTTTAGAATCAACTGCATAGCCAATTGTTATTCGATACTGTCTTCCCTAACGCAGACGCGGCACAGTTTCCATAGCAGAGGCCCAGACACTCATGTCATTGTCACCGGTTCTCGGTATCAGCAGGTGTAGGCCCTATTTCTTGAAGAGAGGTAAAATTCTATCAATCAAAGCTACGGCTTGAGTCAGGCAGTAGGGCGATCATAAACGCCAAAGCATTACTATGCTTGCGGTGTGTAAAGGAAAAAGCCTCGCTCGCATCTTCAGCTTCTCTATGATGGAGAAGTCCTTGCGTTACCCTGCTCTCCTCAGCACCACCCTTTCATCCGAGACTGGTCAAGTCAGAGTAAATAACTCCCAGAACAGGAAGTACACGGAAAACAGCAGGCACTAGCCACTCTATGGGTAATTCGCCAGACATTTGATTTGTTTTACTATATATTTGTTTTGTTATTTTACAGTAAATGGTGATTGTGTCAGATGTCCTGCTTATGCTTTAGCTTTGGTAGTCTTAATGGAAATCAGTTTCAATTTATTTTGCTACTGTTTAATTATTACTTATGTTTACCAAAAATGAATAGATTTATGTCGCAGAAAGATTAATACGAGAAAGAATAATAAGAGCCGCCCTAATGGGGTAGGGAACTGCCTATGGCCCCACGCTGTAGTCATTAGGTTCAAGTCCGAAAATTAGACCTTTATTTTGTAATATCACAGTCGGGAAGTTGTAACATGTGCGTAAAAGTGACTTAACACATGGTCCAGGTTTCCTCCCTCAGGATGCCTGGGAGTGACGCAGGGCAGATGGAAAAAACTGAGGCTGCTCCGTGAATGAAAGACCCAGAAACTGTTTTAACTGAAATGGTCTACACTCGACACCCCTCCTGTCCTCTCACAGACTGGCCTGTCAGTCTACTGTAGCTGGAGGCGTATTCTGGCCACATCAAGCCGCGTGTGCGCTGATCTTCGGGGCGGCTCATTTGGACTCGATTGCAAGGTATGCTTTATAATTAATACAAGAGGCAGAGCACACTATTCCTAAAGCTGCTGCTGTCATTTATTTTTGCATTTGCAATAGCCATCAGAGTTATTTGGAACCTTTCAGAAGTGTGTTAGCGATTTTATTAGGCTACCGCCTTCATGCATCTGCTGAAGCGTGCCTGTTTCCAACTTAGTCACGACATTAGCTGTTTGTCAATAATGTTGACCAAGCTCATGTTTAAAACATGTTTTCTCTTTAGGTGATCAATAACCTTCATAGGAAAGTGGTGTAGGCTTTTTCTTCCGTTTTGCTGCCTGGCCACCTCAAAGAAGACTTTTGCACTTGCCATTCTATCATAACAAGTCGCCACCATGAATTACCTTCGTCGTCGACTCTCTGATAGTAATTTTATTTCCAACCTGCCCAATGGCTACATGACGGATCTACAGCGGCCCGAGCCTCCGCAGCAGACCCCTGCAGTGTCTCCTGGCTCAGAGAGGCGCCAGGTCGGCAGCCAGCCTCAGACTGGGCCAGCGACAGGAGGAGGATCCACGGGCTTCTTCTCATCCATATCCAATGCTGTCAAACAAACCACCGCAGCCGCTGCTGCGACCCTGTCAGAGGCTGCAGACCGGGCTGGCGTCTCCAGCAACGCCAAGATCCTCCTAGTCATTGATGACCAGCAGACAGACTGGTATGAGCGCACATTCACACAGGTGCTACAGTACCAATTGAATACGGAAGTCAAGTCAGGCCCTGAGACATTGACTTGGCCAGTAGAGGTCATATGATTAATTCAGTGGCAAACAATGCTATAGGCCTTCCAACATAATCTTGGTTTTACTGCACACCGTAGGCCCTGTTTGTACATTAGGATACTGTCTTATTTGCTGTTGTTGTGCAGGGTGAAGGTTTTCAGGGGAAGAAAAGTCCATGGTGAATCTGACATCAAAGTAGAACAGGTTTGTATTAAGCACCTTGTCATTTAACATCTATACAAAATATGATATTTGTTTATTAAAGGGTATAAAATATTACGTCATATATTGCAGCATTTGCCTTTAACTTTCAAATCAAACCACCAACCTGCAAAGTGCATACAAAAATGGTGAAAGGCAGTTTATGTTCTACCAACCTTTTAGCTTAACATTGATCACTGCTTTGTTGTGTCTTTATTGCATCTATTTGCATCTGGATTCCAACATCTCCTCAGAGACATTTTTCATTACAAAAGTCACAGCCCTGTTTGGCACCTCAGAGTTTATTGATCATTTATTGACCATTTTATTGTCTTTTAGGCTGAATTTTCTGAAATCAATTTGGTCGCAAATGCAATGGGTGTTTACAGTGTCACCATAGACGCCATCAGGGGTGGACACAGAGTTAATAAGTATGTATCCTGGCAAGCACATTATGGTCATATGTGTGTTGCTGTGACTGCAGTTTCTCTTCATTTTAGCACTTCATCATGGAGCGTTCCTCCTAACATGTTAATATTTTCTTATGTCCTTGTCCCAGGACTATTAAGCCGGATTTTGTGCTGATTCGACAACATGCCTTCAGCATGGACAAAAACGGGGACCACCGCAATATAGTGATAGGTTTACAATACGCCGGGCTTCCAAGTGTCAACTCTGTACACTCTGTTTATAATTTTTGCGACAAACCGTGGGTGGTAAGTATTCGCTTTTCATCAGTCAAAATATGGTGACATGTAAGAAAAGCACAACCGCTGATATGCAATGGAAACATGTAGTCATAAGAATCCAAGGCCAGTTTCTTCTTTGTGCCAGCTCTCAGCCAGTATAAATACAGTACTGTTTTTTTCACTATTAAAAAAGAGGCCATCCAAAAGGTTTCGCTTACTGCTTTGTCGCTAATTGCTCACTGCTGTAGTTTCCTTTACATACATAACTTATATTTATCCTACTCTTTACAACATTGAGGTCATGTGGTGGTAAATGTTTTGCACATTCATAGGCAAGTAGCCAAAAATACTGATATTTCAAGTTTTTCCATAACTCATCAGTGATTTTTACTATTACTAAGCTAATATGGTACATACTGACAATACCTATTTTTCAGTTTGCTCAGATGTCCAAACTCCATAAGCAATTGGGTCCAGAGGAGTTTCCATTAATAGAGCAGGTTTATTATCCCAACCACAAGGAAATGGTAAGCTCTCTGCCTCTGTCCACCTCTCTCCTCCCCTATCCTCCCTCGGTCACTCTGATAAACAGCCCTTCAGGGCACAAAAGGCTTTCCTCTCTGAATGATCTCATATTAGCTGACTAATCCAATTCCATGTCAATATCCTATACCATATAAAAGTTGGGGTCAATTTAATTAACATTAGGTTGGCTGCAGGTCATGGTTCTCCTTTTGCTCATTAACTTGTTTTAACCAGCAATGTAAATAAAGATACTCTGATTAATAAACAATATACTTTGCTACAGATCTCTTCTCCACATTTCCCTGTTGTGGTGAAGATGGGCCATGCCCACTCAGGAATGGGAAAGGTATACTATTTATAATATAGTATACTATATAACTTCATGCTTGTGTGTTATCTTTACATATTAAGCCATGCATATTAAGACAAGTGTTTTTTCTTTCTTTTTTACCAGGTCAAAGTTGACAATCAATATGATTTTCAAGACATTGCCAGCATTGTAGCACTAACCAAGACCTATGCCACATCTGAACCCTTCATTGATGCAAAATATGATGTCAGAATTCAAAAAATTGGCAACAATTACAAAGCATACATGTCAGTATAATTACCTTAACCCTTACTGTGGTATAAACTAATTACTATTTCACAACCAACCAGTTAGTAAAACCTTCATTGCATTTTTGGGTAGGAGAACATCCATTTCTGGTAACTGGAAAACCAACACCGGCTCTTCAATGTTGGAGCAGGTGGCTATGTCAGACAAGTAAGTGCTTACAGAGGCATAATGCGTGGTACACCAGTGATGTCTTCTTGTGTTATTTATGTGTTTTAAAACGTAATTTTTCAGGTACAAAATGTGGGTTGACTCGTGTGCAGATATATTTGGAGGCTTAGATATTTGTGCGGTTGAAGCTCTACATGGAAAGGATGGCAAAGACTACGTAATTGAGGTAACAAAATGGTACACTAACCATTGTGCCCTAAAAGAAGAATGGTGCAATTAAAATGATGCTGTCCTCTCAGGTAGATGACTGTTCAATGCCACTTATTGGGGATCAGCAAGATGAAGATCGGATTCAGATTGCAGAACTTGTGGTTTCAAAGATGAGTCAGTGTGTCCCACGAAGCTCCTCTACAGTGCGTGGACCATGACTATTAATTATTATTTTCTAACTACTAACCACTAACTATCACTAACATTGATCTGCCTGCATCACCATGTTGCAACTCACACTCATTCCCCTTTATTTGTAGAAAGCATCTTCCCCCCAACCAGTCTCACAGGCCAGAGAACCACAGTCACAACAGCGTCCATCTCCTCAAGGTAATCTTATCTATTTATGTTATTTGTGTGTGTTAATCCATAAAGTCAAACCTAAAAAATGAAATTTCCCTCTCCAGGTGGTCCTCAGCAGAGCCCACCCTCTCAGCAGCGCCCATCACCTCAAGGTCAGCCTCCAGCCCAGCCTGCTGAGTCCAGTCCTCCCAAAACCAGCCCTGGTGTGTCCCAGCAGAGGCCTGTGGGACAGGGGACTGCTCAGAAACAGGGCTCTGTGCCCCAGCAGCAGAAGCCTGCTCCAGGTGGAGGTGCTGCACAGAGGCCTGCTCAGCCCCCCAGGCAGCAGTCACAGAGTGGTGTGCAGCCTAAAGGCCCCGGGCAGCAGCAGCCAGCCCGACCTGGAGCAGCTTCTACCCAGCAGCCACGACCTGCCACTCAAGGGCAGGGAGGACGACCCTCGGTGCAACAAAAGCCTCAGCCGCCTCAGAAGCCAATCCAGGACAGCCCTGCGACGGGCAGCTCTCCACAAATAAAGTACGGTAAATACCATCAAACATATCAGTTTCATACAAAGTGACCCCTACAGCTTAGGAGGGCGTTCCTTTTGTCTGCATAGGGACAAGCATGCCTCTTAAAAAACAAGGCATGCTCCATCATGACACATGAGCCACATGTGATTTACTGATGCTTTCAGGCCTTTCACTCATTCAGATCAAATTTCATGAGTGAAACGACTTGAAAGTAGTAGCACATGGAAGTTAAACATAACACATCATAAATGTATTTGACCTTGTTTGGCTACCTGCATTTTCTCACGTAATCCTTTTTAGTAAAGAACAAAAGACAACAGAAATCTATACAGTGTTATGTATGTTTACAAGAACAAATTGTACAAGTTATGGACTTTATGTATTATATATGTGCTTAGGAATGCATGTATATCTACAGATTATCAGTGCCATATGTGGTCACAGTAATTAGCTTTATTACAATAATATAGGCATGACATTGTATCGAGAGAAATCAAGCATCCACATCATACACTAAGATAAATGATATAAGAGGCATTGTGGTTCAGTGAGTGACTAACAATGTACTTTTTGTCATTTTGGAGAGTCGTCTGTTGCTTCAGTTCATTTCATGGGTTTGCCGCATGAGTTTAATGCCTGTTCCTTCTCTATCGCCGTTCTCTCTTTGTAGCAAGTCCAAGTCTCTTACCAATACCTTCAACATTCCAGAAACCCCAGTGCCACCAGCAGCCAGCCATAACCAGGAGGAGGAGAAGGCTGAGACCATTCGCAATCTGCGCAAGTCCTTTGCCAGTCTATTCTCAGACTGAGACTTCATGAACCCAACTTCAATTATAATCAGATGAAAAGATGGACAAGCTACAAAAAAGGTGGATTCCAGCAAACCAGGGCCATCTTTAAATGTACTGCCAAAAATACATATTTCAATTTGTTCCTAAATTAAGTTGAAAATGTAGTGAATACAGACACTTATCTAACATTCCTTGCATCACTTTAAGAAAGTCACTCACTATTATTTGAAAGTAGGTCCACACATGCCACACAACCACATATATGCATGACTTGTCACTACTGCCCCCTATTGTTAGTTCTGTGACACCATTGTGACCTTAATTAAGTTTCCATTTTACAAATAGTGCATCTGAATGTTCAACCAATGCTTGATATGTTTCAGCTTTTCAGCAATGATGTTGTAACTGCATGTCGACCAGAGGCAATTTACCAAACTTCCCAACATGGCTGCTTGTAACTGTGTTGTCATATGTAGTTAAATCAGTAGTAGCTTAGTAATAGATGTTGTAAGAGTGTTGTTGCTGCCTTTTTCTAGCTGTTTTATGTCCCTCATGTTCTCCATCCTCCCAAACGCATGCCTTACACGGACAAAGAAGTCAACTGGAGTTGTCTCAGGGAAGTCAACTAGATTGTGATACTTATATGGGTGAGGGTCTTCCAGTGCAGTGGTCAATGTAAGACTACTTAATAATAACAATAATGCAGCCGGTTTTTGTGTCTATTATTGTATTATTACAAAGACACATTTGCACAGTGAATAATGTTGATACTTGAACACAAACGATTATAGCAAATCATTATTCTGTGATCCTCCAATGGACACTGTTGCTATTATTGTGACATAGGTGGCATGGGTTGATTATGGTACCATTACAATTAGCAGTTTGTAAGTCCCTTATTTTCAAAGCAATGTAGTAATAATTCAAAAGACAGTAAGCCTACATAATGGATGGACATGATGTCTTGTGAGATTTTTGTTTTAACATAAAATGTGTTGTTTATTGTGAAACTAACAAAGTTCCACTTGCAGTTTAATTTTTCAAAAGGCTTTCTCAATACATAGAGACCATACTCCAAAATTAGTCAATGTATTCCCTCATTCTCCGAAATGTACACAGCCAAGGAATGTAGTAAATCACTCATCTATATATATGATGTAATAATAAGGCTATGGGATGTCAGCTTGATGCATCAGTAGTAATTTTGGCATATGCCGTGTAAGTTTTTTGCACTGAACACACAGTTCTGTTTCCAAGCACCAAAAATGTCTTCCAAAAAGTGCTTTCTGTTTGAAAGTTGATGGCAATATCATGCTTTTATAGTGAAGACCCGATAGCCATAAGGTTATACAGTCCCTGCAGAGTTCTTCATGCTGCCTGTGTTTCTCAGTACAGGTTGTGTAGCCACAGTGACCCCTAGTGCTCAATGGTGTGAATGTCGTGTAACAGGTTAAATAAAATGAGTAAATAATTATATCTTGGGAGTTATGCAAACTGTCATTTGCTGCTATCTGTGATGTTTAGTGAATTTAGTATAAGGTCATGCGTCTATTTTTATTATTATCTTTTTTTTTTTTTTACCTTTTGTGAGTACATTTTAATTGAATGTATTTGTTGAGGTTGCCAGGTTATTTGGAAAGTAACTCGCTAATGTCAAAGTGGTTGTCCCTTATGGTTAAGATTGTTCATGATGCCTCTGATTGTGTAAACTGTGAAACAAACAATTGTTATTGACTTTATATTTATTTTTGCATTGTTTTAGCTGAATGTATTTTTGTCTTTGCCTTTTAGTTTATAAATGTTAAAGTGTGAAAGTTGGAGATAATTACATGCCTGCCACTTCTAAGAATATAGGTCCATTTTATTGTAGACATACACAACAATTTCTGTGCAACAATTTAAAACTTGAGAATCATGTGAAAATGACGATGTATTTATAATTTAAATGTAAAGACCTATTGGTGTTATATGCAATGTAGCTCTATAATGTTCAAAACATGCACATATCTAATAAAGTCTATAAAAGTGGTTGTTTAAGATTTGAAATGTTAAAAATGTGCTGGTTCTATTTACCAATTTGTTGTGTTGTATGTGTCCCACAACTATCCCTATTTATTCAGGCCAACTGAAGAATCACTGTCACCCTTATACACAATCAGCATTAATCACAACACCTATTAAGGTTTAGCAATATAAGAATGAAATTTGCAACACTGGCAACTTTTGGTAATTTTGTGACCAACGTATCTGACTCAAACTTAAAGGTGCACAATGTAACTTTTCTGGTAGGCGGTTTTCCACCATGGAGATGTTATTGCTCTACCTAGAATGTTCCACATATGGCATTAAACGTATCTTTCTTGTACGCATACAATTACAAGTGTTTTTATTGCTAAAACACATTGTTGCTGTAAGTGGGGTTACCTCTCCACAGATGTGACCAGTAACTTGGCCTGCTGTATCACCTGCTTTTCTTCAAAATGTTAGGTAAGTTTATTGCTATAATGTGGGGCATATAGGTAAAACAATAAATCTCCATGGTGGCAATCAGAAACGTTTTATAGCACACCTTTCAATGGCAAAAACTGAGATAAACTGGGGCCATAGAAACGACTGAAATCTCCAGTACTCAGTGATGCACTACAAACACACTACTGCAAATGCATTTCCATGGTGCGTTTTTCACAAAGTAATAACAAACCTTGACCAGCAGGGGGAGTAAGTCCTCTGTTAAGGGTGAATCAGGGTCACATTTTATTGATGTTATACTGGTTTTATAGTTTTCCATCTAGATTCTACTGTTGGCCACAGAGTTGGAACAATTTGCCCGCCTAAAGTTAAGAGAAAAAATATGTTCATACATGACTCTTATCATTTAGAAGACTTCGACTGTGTAACACATGTAAATCCCTGTTGTTTAAGAGCAATGTATTCTTAATATACGCTATAGTCAGTAGTTAGTGACAAACAAACGTTAAGGGAGTAAAATACAAGGCCGCATTGTGAGTGCCTTCTGAGACATCCATTTTAATTAAGCAGCCTCGTACCACTGTGTGCATTTACTAAATGTGTTCTTTACTAAAGACAATTTAGCAGCTACACAATAGGAAACAAAGGGCTCGTCTCCTACACTGACACTTATCATAGTTCACACTTCTCAATAAGAATCTAATTTGTACTGATAAAAGGAGGCTTTTTAGTGCTGTATCATTATGGGATGCACAGCTGCCTCACAAAAGGGTACTGCAGCACCCTTCTCTTATTCTGGTGCAAGTCAGTGTGTAAGTGTGATATTAAAACACAGATCAGTAAAACAGACACATTTCAGTCAATGCTAACAAACACATGTGAAAATACACTTTATTGATAACAACTGTACTTGGTAGGTTTTCTTGTGGTGGGTCCATCTCTGTCTCCATGGCATTTACCATTTTTGTATTTATTCAATTATTTATTTTGGCCATACATTGAGGGAAAACAATAACATATCCATGGAAAAAAGTAGGTGACAGACCACCCTCCACTAGAAAAGTTACATAATGTACCTTTAAACACCAATATATGCACTAAATTAGAATATGAATACTGTGTGTATGTACAACTATAAAAGCATGCATTTATATTTACAATAGGTGTTTCTTTTCCTCACTTTGTTGATACAAATAGCTGCTGAGTTAGAGATCCCATTAGTGTCAATGGCATGCAGTCTCTTCTTCACTAAAGGTCAGTTTGATTTGTCAAAGCCCCAGGTGTCCTCCTTTCCTATCCACAGCTACAGTGTAAACAGCTCATTCAATTTCTCCTTCATCTCCTTTTTCCAACAAATCCTAGTTTTCATCTCACCAGGAGGCATGCTGGACGGAAATTACTTCGGCCTGTAATGTTTGTACAATGGAGCACTTGATATTGTGATCCCATTGTAGTAACCCAATGGCTGGTATGATAACACAAAGCAGCAGGAGGTGGCTTCATGTCCTGCATCATTATCTGAAATCAATGATATGAAACATGCTTAACCACTCGACAGAACAACATTGTGTGCTGCTATAGCCAGGCAGCCGGGATGTTATGCAAGCACTGGAATACAACTTTTATGACTTTGCACAGTACAAATAAAGGATTCAAGGATGTAGAACCAGTAATAGTGATGTTGTTAGAGCCAGGGGAATACACAAGAGAAGGAGGTCTACACTGAGCGAAGATATTTCTGGAGCTGACCCATTTAACTGCACGATGAGCAGGTGCTTCTGGCAGCACTATGCACTATGTGATTATATAGAACTTCAATGATGTGTCATAGTGGCTTTGAGTTAAGGGAAGTCTCCTATAGAAACATATACAAGTCATATACAAAATGAAATGTAATAGTGATTGGTCTCCCATTATACATGCCCCATAGCGTTAGACAATGAGAGCTACTCACTGCTGCTTTCCATTGTACTGTTGGAGACTGGGATTTCATTTATAAAAGGCCTGCTTTGATTCCTACAGAACTGTGGCACAAAAGGTTCCCTGTCTACCCAAATTTTGAAAAGGCTTCACTTTACGACCTTTTTCTAACATCTATTTCAAAAACTATTTCCTCTGTATATGTAATAAGTGTGTCTGTCTGGTTCTGGTTACATAACAATATTAGAGTGATTGCTGTACAAAACTTTGGGAAAGCAAGAGGTCCAGCTCAAGCTCTGAATGTGTGTCCCCTTTAAAAAGTGTGCATGCTTGAGTGAGTGATTTCTGAGCCAAAATGGCAGATGATGAAGGATGAGAGGAGAGAGTGATTTAATTAAACTGCGCCATGGGATGTCTTACTCCGACTCTCCAGACAGAGGAGTTTGTGTTTCCAGTGTGCAGCTGTGAATACTCTACAGTATTAGTACATGGAACAGGATGTAACTGATGCAAATACACACAAATCAGACAAAACATTACAACCTATGACAAGTAAACAATATAACTATGTGTGCATGTAGTAGCATCTACTGTCGGGCATAATTCAGTTATAATTTGATGAAACAGCATCAGGATTTTAAAGCCACAGTATGTAATTTGTTTGCCAAAACTAAAATAAAAGTAGTTAGAGAAATTCCATTTCTGTGGTATACTGAGCTGGCGGTGAGTGCCCTCAGTATACCACAGAAATGAAATTCCTCCACCAAAAAGCATGTTTGTTTAAATGTTGCTTGTGTTTATTGCACTGAATGTATAGTTTTAATTTCATGATGCACATCACTTGCATCATTGAATTTGACAAATTGTGATTTTTAAAGCTATAATTATTGTTTTGTAATAAGGAAAATTGAACAATAACAGATAATGCAAGACAATATGCAGGGATTTTTTTAAAGGCCTGCAAATTACTGCACAGGCTGGTGGTCATAATGTATTGCCTAATTGCCGTTATACCCACTAGAGTAAAGAGGACCTGTATTTTTTCAAGGCATCATCATGTTTTATTCTTATAGCTGTGCTGCCAGAGGGCTCCCCATATAGAGGACAGTAAATTGTCAGTCTGTACTTAACTGAGAATAACTGTGAGGCACTAAAAGACATCCTCCACCTCCACAAT
>KN478722.1:4331-30703 GCA_000787095.1 Periophthalmodon schlosseri
CCTCACCTCGGCTACAACTCATTCCTATGTAAATGCCAAGTAACAGCACCGACAGTTTATCTCCCCAACAATTAGCAGTCCCCATAAGCTGCCTTTGTCTTTCCCCTCTCCAAATTATTCAGACTTGGGACAATGGCATTTGCTTGGGGCAGGACACCGAGCTCGCCGTGCCGGACCGCCATGTTAGTCCTGTGCTTACGTCGCTATACATTGACCCGCTGGTTCCCTTGCTGCCCCAACAACAGCGGGTGCAAAAAGTCCTCCAGGAATCCACAGTTTTCCCGGACCAAATCCAAACTCCGGACGTGATGCCTACAAGTAGACACATAAAGTACTTAAGCATGAAAACTGCGTAGTCCGGACTCCTTCGGTCTCTTTCTAGTAAGCAGTTTCCACAAGTGTGAGTTATCTCCCAACTTTGCCTGTTATGCTGTTCGTAGAAGTAACACGCTACGATGATGGTAGCTGGCACTGTGTATAGGACAGTGAAAATACCTATTCTTATCATAAGCTTCTCCAGTTTGTCAGTTTTGGTTCCTCCTTGTTTGATGACACTTCTGATCCTAAAAAGTGACACGAATCCGGCCAGGAGGAACATAGTGCCAATGAATAAATATATCACCAGAGGGGCCAGGACGAACCCTCTCAAGTTGTCCAAGTTTTGGTTCCCCACGTAGCATATCCCAGCCACCGTATCCCCATCGACAGAACTGAGCGCCAGCACAGCGATAGATTTCATACTCGGGATTAACCACGCAGCCAGGTGAAAATACTGGGAGTAACTTGCTATGGCCTCGTTGCCCCACTTCATACCCGCTGCGAGGAACCAGGTTAGCGACAGTATCACCCACCAAATAGAGCTCGCCATGCCGAAGAAGTAGATGAGCAGAAACACCACTGTGCACAGCGCGGGTCCGGTGGTCTCGTAGTGAACGTGTTCGATGTCGTATTCCCTGTTGCACGCCACTTTCTCGTGGCCAGCGATAAGCCGGACAATATACCCGACTGACACGAACATGTAGCAGACGGACAGAAATATTATCGGCCTCTCTGGGTATTTGAAGCGCTCCATGTCGATCAGGAAAGTGGCCACTGTTGCAAAGGTCGAGATGAAACATAGCACCGACCACAAGCCGATCCAGAAGGCGGTGAAGGCGCGCTCATCGTGGGTAAAAAACGGGTTGTGGCACGGCATAGCGCAGTTGCTGATCTGTCCCGTCTTCACCCGGTTGTACAGCGGGTGTCTGTCTGTGTTCACTGGCACCATAGGCTCCATGCACTTGCACCCGGACTCGCACGGAGCAGAGGGCGGCTTGTACTTCCCAGGAGCGCCCGGTCTGCTCGGCTTGTTCTTATTATTAATAGGCGGGTTGTACGCGCCTTTGTTGTTATTGCTGTTACCCGGGTTGTTTGTTGGTTTTGACAACACGGGGGAAACAGTGGTGGAGTCAGTTCTGTTATAGTCCATGCACAAAGTATCGGGGTTGCCTTGCACTGGCAGCAGGTCGCACTTCATCCTATCCGGCCATGGGAAGCCATACTGACGCATGAGAGGCGCGCATCCAGCCTTGGCACGTTCACACACGCTCCGGCACGGTGGCAGTGGCTTTTTATAGTCCTCTAAACATATCGGTGTATACATGCTGCACAGGAAAAACTTCAGGTCCGGGGAGCACTGGATCTCAACGAGAGGCCAGAATTGGTGCACCTCCAAGCCCGCTTCGTCCTGCGTGTCGTGGTTGAACTGGTTGGGCATGTAGGTGTAATTGTAGCCGATACCTTTGCACAGGGGCACCGCTATCTCCTGGCATTGCAGCTCCTTGGCCGCCGTAGAGGTAGTCCGCGGTAAAAGAGCGAGGCATAGGAGCAGGTATATCCCCAAAAGGTCCATCTTTTCCCGGCCGTCGCGTCTCTAGCCTCCTCCGCTCCGACGCAGATGGTCCTCGGTTGAATCCACCTTCTTTTTGATTTGACTGTATCCTTAAAACGAGCGCGTGGTGAAAATGTGACCACGTTTCATTAGCAAAACAAAAAATGTGGGGCTTCTTTGCGTTCACACACGTCCCACCTTATTCCTTATCGCTCTCAATACAAATCACAAGCGTTGCCTCGGAGCAATAAGGTTTTATACGGCTGAGGCTTACGTCTCGCCCCCCGACCCTCTAGACCAATCAGAGCCCAAAGTGGGCGGAGTCACATACAGTCAATCAACATTTTTTCCCAAACCAGAGACGTTTTGTTAGAAAGGCGATAATAAGACTACTCTGAGTTTCCGCGAAATGCTATTTAGAAAATAATACACATTTACATGTAAAGGGCGTTTGTTTTTCACATGTTTCGACTTATTATAACTTAGTCATGCACATTGTTATACCACTGGGGTCATTAGTAACTTAATTACACTAGTATATAAACGTTTTATGACTTTTAATTGAAATATGGTCAATTATTTGCGTGCGTAAAACGTGCGTAATATGTTATTATGTTCTCAATATATGCTACATACTTGTAACACACTAAGATTTTACATTTAAGAAGGCTGTAATTGTCATCTCAAACTATTTAAACTTTCCTTCACCCTTTCCTTATGCAGCCCAATGCAAGTACAAGTACGTGCCATATAGTATAAATATTTCGTGATAAAGCCTTTCTATATTTCTTTTTATTGCATAGTTTTTGGCGCTCTACCCACAGCATCATTCTCGCACTCCTCGTCCACCAGTTGCACGTTGTAACCGTCTCTGAACGTTAGTGAAGGGAGCTGGAGAGAGAGAGGGAGAAAGAGAGAGAAAGAGAGAGAGAGAGGGAGATGGGAGGGGGGTCAAGTTTGTTAAATCGGCTAATTTGCTCACGATAAGACAACCCGTGGAGCTGTCTGTCCGCGCTGAAAAAAGCTGTTTTATATTTGAAATGAGGTGCTAATGTTTCGGTTAACGCTCGTATTGGCGCACTGCGGGAGGCGTAATTGCGCAGAGCCAGAGAGCAAGCAGCGCAAGCCGAGGCACAGTGCGAGCAAATAGAGAAGTAATATCAGCGCAGTGGGGTTAATACACTGTTCGCGTCTGGAGATCTGAATGCAATCTCGTTGTGTTAAATGGATTTTGTTTGGCAAACCCAGACTTTTATCATACTCTTATCTCCCTTATCCCACAGTATAAGCCACTTTGACTGTCTCTCTCTGTGGGAATACCCGCGCCAATGCATGCAAATGGAAGACGTGCAAGTGTTCCCAAATAATATACAAAGCAAAAAAAGGAAGCTCTTACAACTTTAAAATAAAATAGAAAGCAGATTTATAAAGCTGAATGTGTAGTCAAGCGCAGAGGTGGGTGCTACTTAGTTACATTCACACAGTTACAATTACTTGAGTAACTTTTTAAACTTTATACTATCTTGATGAAATGATTTTAAGTTTGATTTTGAGGTCTGGGTTTCTTGCATTACTCCACGATTTTCTCATGTGTGTGGTATATCCTTTGAAATGACCAGATTTTGGGCATTCTTTAAATGTTTGGATTTATAACATCAAATTATAATGATATATCAATGATATATCCATACAGTTACTCTTTTAGTTACTCTTACTTGAGAGTACCTTACTCTTACTCTTAATGTGTTGGACCACTACTTTGTTCTTCTACTCGAGTAATATTTTTTGTGACAATCAACTTACTTAAGTACTATTTTTGGCTATATCCGCCTCTGTGAATAAATACTGCATTGCAACAAAATAAACACAAAAAACATAAAATAAATAATAGTCTTATGTAACCGGTTCATATATATATATACATGTATAATTACACAAAATGGTGCTTTTGTTTATTTCAGTTTAGCTCATACCTGGCGTTTGATTTAATGTGCAGCCTTGGTCCTCCAGCCCATTTCTTCGGTATTTTTGTTTCTTCTTCGTGTGACCTTCGCCTTGCCCCTGGTATAAATTTGGGGTTTGACGCTGCCTCTTCCCTTTGTAAATCCGGTATTGGGAAGTGGTCAGTCATCTGTCGTGGTCACATATTGGGGTGTCTTTTTGTTGTTATTTTTGGCTTTGTTTGCATCTGTGGTTGTATTTTGGTTGTGTTTGAGTTGATGTTGGGCTCTGGTGTTACTCCGTTGTTTTAGTTTGTTCATGTGGACAAGTGCGGGGAGATGCTAACTGTTCGTTGTCTTCTCTCCTGTAGTTTGGGCTGTACCAATGAATGGCGGGATGTTAATTCCATTTTATATTACTGTTGACCAGAATTAAACGGAGAATTCCTCCAAAAGTTCCCGCTGTGTCCCGTGGCTCCTTCATTCAACACAACGCAGAAGTCCACCGGTCACACTTAGGATACACATGTTTTCTCTTCAAATGTGCTCATAGCAGAGGTGGATAGTAACTTGAGTTTTAAATAATTTAAAGAAAGAAACTTTTAAAATTGTACTTTTCAGAGTGCTTTTCCAGGAACACCTTTACTCCTACTTGAGTAATATGTTTAGTGAAGTAACAGTACTCTTACTTGAGTAAAAGTTGTGGTTCCTCCTCCCACTGTGAGTAACTCTACAAGTGACAAAAGCTGTATGTTGACAATATGAAATGATCTGAACGTTTGTATTTCTTGCACCGCTCCTTGAAAATACCTGATGAGTAATGTCTTGGACCACTAGTTTGTACTTCCACTCGAGTAATATTATTTTGAAGTAACGTTACTCTTACTTGAGTACATTTTTTGGCTACTCTACCCACCTCTGACTCATCGTGGGAAAATGGTAAAAATGTATTCAAACATACATGAACACTAATTGCAGAGTTCCTTACTTGTCCTTCAGCGTAAACATGAACAAAAGCCCACGTTGGAGCACTAACTGCACAGTGAACATGCTCATAACTCATCCAGACTGAGGACTCGTTCATGCTACATACTTCCTACACATTCCTGTATGATGTATGGAGATTGTTCACATGGTTTAAAATACATGGAGCTAAAAACGGAGTGGCGCCTCAAACTGTATAGACATTGTTTAAGGAGGCCATTACTGTAAATGTATTGTATGTGTATGTGTGGTTGAATCATGGTGTATTTTTGGATATCTGATACAGAGGGGTTAAGACAGGAGCAGTATCCATAACGTCTTACAGGTCTGGCTAATCAAAGCAGCTTGAAATATACTCAGCTACGTCAATGACCCGTCAAACACAATATACAAAGCTACAGGAGAAGGCCTACTGTATGTTTGGATGTCACTTAAGCTGATATTAACAGACTCGACCAAAGTAAAATGCATGATTACGATGAAAGTTGAAGTTTTATATATCATTTTATATATTGTTCTTATGTTAAAAGCAAGACTTAGCACTATTATATCTCTAAAGGCCCTGCTCTAGACTTTTCTCCATGTATTTGAGTACTCCTGAGGACAAAATATGCCCGCTGTGTACTATCTGCACCTAATTAGAAAGCATTTTATTGTCCGGTCAGGAAGTACACGTATAGCATGCTAGTTTTTGTTAGCATTACCGTGACGGCAAAACTCTGCTCTGGTCTCTTCTGTGAGTTGTAAAAAGCGCTTATAAACTCATCATGGTGAATAATTAGGATGCTCTGGATGCATAAGGTAAGTGAGGAAAAACTTTGGACCACTCAAAACTGTTTGAAATAAACTAGTTCTGTTTTTCACATTTTTAAGACAGTAAAAATCAGGTACAGCGCCTTTAACTTAAGGTAATGTAGTTTACCGAAACATGTATCTGTCTGGTTCCATTTAAAACCCTGATGAGTAATTCTTTTTGCTTTTTGGCAGTGCATATAATATTAACCTGGTTTACAAATCCTGTGTACCATCACTTGAAATATATTTAACTACATCAATGATCAGTTAAATGAGTAACACAATAACATCAGTAACACAATATACACACCTATAGGAAATGGCCCATGTTTTGATGTCACTTTAAAGAGACTGCAAAGGTAAAATGGATTATTACGATGAAAGAGTTTTGATGTAATTAAAGGCCATGTAATTTCATTGAGTACTTTTTGAAGCTGTATGAAGTTTCTGTAAAGTTTTCATGACTACTCAAAGCCAGGACTATCAAAGGACATAATGGGATTGGGGTTACGGTGATTAAGTGTTTAAGCCATGTTATAATGTTGTTACCTCCTCAAAAACAGACCTGGAGTTGTGTTTTGTTTCATTCACACATGTTTGAGTAACACTTTATTATTAGTCTGTCCACATCCCCAAACCTCAAAATGCTCAGTTCCATCTTGTGAAGTCATGAAGCAGCTACTTTTTACCTTTAGTTCAGTAGAGATTGACAATTCCAGGGCTGAAATCATCCAAATGATTCTAGTGAAGGTGCATGGAGTTTAAAAACACAGTGGAGCACTTCCTGTATTACCGCATGACATCACAAGGTGGAACAGAGTGTTTTCTGTTTGGGAGAAGAACTCAGCCTAAGTGCAGGGTTTGTGCGTTAAACATGTGACTGAAACAAAACACGACTCCAGGTCTGTTTGTGATGAGGAACTGAAACAAACACGACTCCAGGTCTGTTTGTGATGAGGAAACAACATTATAACATAGATCAGAAAATAAGATAATATGGGCCCGTTAATGCCATACTTTGGAGCTTTCCAGGCAAAGCAATAACATTTACTAGAAAAGTTATGTAGTGCAACTTTTTAATAGCGTGCTTTTATTGCAAGGTAAAACAATCGGAGTCGCCTTATAGTTTCATTCTTTTGATATTTTACTAAATCCCAAACGTGGAAGTCACGTGACCACCACATCTGCTGGAAACATGCAGGATTTGTAATTACATTTGTTCAAACTACTGTGCTCTGGTGTCGTTGCTGTTTAAATATATTTGACTAATACACTATAGGCCTGTGTGTGGTTATGTGACGTGTGTAGACTATAAAACTGTCCAAACCTCCATTTCCCATAATGCCACATTGTGCTACAGGGGCTAAACTGTATTTTCCTTGGACTTAAGCCAGGAAGGAGTTTTATCATCGGAGGTGTTGGCTATTTATTAAAAGTCACAAGCTACGTTCTTGTCCAAGTATTAGCCAAAGTCCAAATTGATTACGTGAGATAAGATGGGAGGAGGCGGGCTAATGGTGTTTGCTTTTGATTAAGGAAACAAGAACTAGAGAGAGGGAGGAGAGAGGGAGGTAAAGAGAGAGAGAAGCAATGAGTGTGTGAGAGAGGACAAGGGGGAGAGGGGGAGAAAAAGAGGGAGAGAAAGGGGTGAGGGAGACAGAAAGGAAGAGAAAGGGAAAGCGACAGGAGAAGAGAGGGGAGAGAGAGAAAGAAGGAGGGAGAGGAGGAGTGGGGGAAAGGGGGAGAGGGGATGAGAGAGGAGTGAGAAAGAGGGAGAGAAAGATAAAAAGGGGTGAGGGAGAGAAAACAAGGGAGAGAGAAAGAGGCATAGAGAGAAAGGGGTGAGTGTGAGAGGACAGAGAGAGGGGAAGAGAAAGAAAAAAAGAAAGTGATGAGAGAGCAAAAACAAGGGAGAGAGAAAGGTAGAGAATTAGAAGAAGAAGAGAGAGAGAAAGAGTTGGGGAAAGGGAGAGAGAGAGAGGAGATGAGAGAGGGGTGAGAAAGAGGGAGAGAAAGATAAAAAGGGGTGAGGGAGAGAAAACAAGGGAGAGAGAAAGGGGGAGTGAGAGGGGAGAGAGAAAGAAGCTTAGAGAGAGAGGAGTGGGGCAAAGACAGAGAGGGGTGAGTGTGAGAGGACAGGGAGAGGGGAAGAGAAAGAAAAAAAGAAAGTGGTGAGGGAGCAAAAACAAGGGGGAGAGAAAGGTAGAGAATTAGGGAGAGAAAGGAGAAAGAAGGAGAGAGAGAGGAGTTGGGGAAAGGGAGAGAGAGAGGGGAAGAGAGAGGGGTGAGTTGAAGAGAGAGGGAGAGAAAGTGAGAGAGAGATAGAGAGGAAGAGAGGGAGAGAGAAAGAAGGAATGAATGCAAGAGAGATACAGGGAGGAAGAGAAAGAGGGAAATAAATATATAGAGAAAACAGAGACAAGAAACAGAGGGAGGAAGAGAGAAAAAGAGAGAATGAGTGAGAGAGAGGAGATAGAGGGAAGGAATGGGAGAGAGAGATGAAAAGGAGGAGAGGAGGACAGAGGGACAGAGAGAGGTAGACAGCGCTCTGGAGGTATGCATGTCTCAGAGAGGGGAGAGAGAGAGCGGGGAATGCTTGTGCACACACAGACCAGAGTGTGATATTTTACCCAATAATAAATCCTGGTATTTGAGATGTGTGAAAAGACAGAAAAAAGGAGGGAGGGAGGGAGGAGAGGCAGACGGTGCAGAGAGAGGGCATAAAGAGGAATAACTAGGACGAGAAGAAGTATTCAGTTTTAAAGAGGTGACTATAATTTATCTGAATTTATAAAGTTATGGGATAAAACCAGGTCAATGGGCAATATCTTTTTATTATTACTTTTATATTGTTCTTATACGTTTAAATCAAGAAGTCGCACGAAACTTTTATGTCTTTAAAGGCCCTGTACCTGATTTTTTTTCCCATGTAGCTGCATCTAATTAGAAAGAATTTTATTGTCCGATATTCTGGAAGTGCACATTTAGCATCTCAGTTTTCGTTAGCATAACTGCGGAAGCAAAACTCTCTGAATTGTGAAAAGTGCTTACAAACAAATAAGTGCACATTTAGCATCTCAGTTTTCGTTAGCATAACTGCGGAAGCAAAACTGCGAATTGTGAAAAGTGCTTACAAACAAATCATGGTGAATCGTTGGGATCTGGTTGCATTTAATAATCCGATGAGTGATTCTCTTTGCTTTTTGGCAGTTCATATTGTCGGGATATACATGATTATAAAGTGAGCTGTTGAAACTTATCCTTTAATAGAGTTTATGTTTTGCTTATTTATGCACAAACATCTGCGTTGAGCAAAGTTCTCAGCCGATCTCATGGGCCCAAATATTTGCTCTAAACATGTAGCTGCAAAACACTTTTTAAACAAGAACTATGTTGACGAACTTCATTGCAAAGTTTTGGCATCTTATACTATTTAAGTTGGCGTTTGGCGGCTGGATCTATATTTTCCATCCATTTGGCCCCACCCACCAATAATCACCACAAATCGACTGTATCCAATTTCTCCCGTGTGTTTGAGCAAAACGCTGTTGCCCCAGTATAGTTTTATCACATACATGGCTCTTGAGGTCAAAATAAGTCTGCTGTGCGCTGTCTGGATCTGATGATAAACCGTTTAATTGTCTGGGAATCACAAAGTGTGTGTTTGCATGCTAGTTGTTGTTTGCTTTACCATGAAGGAAAAACTCTGCTCTCTGAAAGTTGTGAAAAGCGCTTCATGGTGAATAATTAGGATGCTCTGAATGCATGAGGTAAGTGAGGAATAACTTTGGACCACCGTAAAGTGTTCACCATGAAATCACTCTTAGTGCTTTAAACAAAACCCCAAAGTTAATGTCTTAAATCCTGGACCTATTCTGCCTGTCAAAATCAAGTGGTCCTATTTACTTGATCCTGGTTAGCTTGTAGATGGGAGATATGCTAATGCTATTTCATCTTGTAAAGGGAGAGAGCTTGGAGGAGCTTTAAGCCAATCTGCCGGACACAATTGGGAGAGTCGCGGTGGCATTTAGCGCTCTGTGGCTAAGCTAACCCCGAGCGCCTTGTTAAGACTCGATTAGCCCTGTTTGCTCAAGCCTCTTCTGTCCAAAGAGCCAGAGGAGGAGGGCGCCCCGGGCTCCGCCGCTGCCCACTATAGTCACTCCATATGGGGCTTGTTTGCTCACGGCTGGCCCTCTAATCACTCCCAGGTGGAGCTGGAGGAGTCTGGGCTGAAGGGCTGCACACTTGTCCCAGGATAGTGGCCTCAAAAGGTTAAAGTGGGACCTAAAATTGATTCTTAATTTCTGTATAGGAACACACTTTAGACAATTTAGTTATTTCCTGACAAAATTAGCCTGTATTTAAAATTATGTCAGCTCAACTTTTGTTTTATTTTGTTAAAAAAAAGTTTACATTTTTTTATTTTTATGGAAGCAACAAGTACAGTTTTTTGTTGCTTTAATTGTTTTGAATTTATTACCACAGATTTTTTCGTAATGCACTATTGTGCCCCCTGTAATTTCCCATATGGATCAATAAAGGTTCTCTACGTCTAAAATAACTGACTCTTTAAGGACAGAATATGTTGTATTAAATCATTAATCACTATGGCAACAGCTCAAGAAAAAAACAACAAAAAAACAAAAAAATGGAGACACAGTAAGTACTGGATACAGTAAGTTGACTTTCTTGAACCCTTTTGTAGTAATTACAAAGTTTTATTTTGTTAAAATGTTACAAAATGATGAAACATGGGACGTGTAGATATATTCACTCTCTTTTTTAGTGTGACAAAATTTTGAAGCGAAAAAATTTTGAGTGATTTACCCGTCAGTCTATGTTCCTAATCTCACCTATGGTCATGAGCTTTGGGTAATGACCCAAAGGACAAGATCACAGATACAAGCGGCCAAAATGAGTTTCCTCCGCGCTCCCTTAGAGATAGGGTGAGATGCTCAGCCACACGGGAGGAGCTCGGAATAGAGCCGCTGCTCCTCCACGTCAAGGCATCTGTTCTGGATGCCTCCTGGACGCCTCCCTGGGGAGGTTCCACTGAGAGGAGGCCCTAGGGAAGACCCAGGACACATTGGAGGAACTATGTCTCTCAGCTGGCCTGGGAACTCTGAGAAGTGGGAGGAGCTGGAGGAAGTGTCTGGGGTGAGGGAAGTCTGGGAATCCCTGCTTAGAGTGCTCCCCCCTGCGACCCAGCCCCAAGAAAATGAATGGATAATGTTAAAAATCATTTTCAACATTTATCTGTGTCTACTGATATGTGTCATTTATGATGTGATTTATATGTTACATTGTAAAAACTCAACAAAAAAGTCTTTAGACAACTCAAACAAATCAGTCATGTATATTGATCATAATTGGTCATAATTAGTGCACTGATAACCACTCATTTGCCCTGATTACCCCTCCCCTCCCCCTTCAGCCGGCTGAGCTCTCTGGGGGTAGTAGTGTGGAGCATGTATCTGTGAATTAGCTCGAGGAGCTCGAATAGAGCCGCTGCTCCTCCACGTCAAGGCATCTGTTCTGGATGCCTCCTGGACGCCTCCCTGGGGAGGTTCCACTGAGAAGAGGCCCTAGGGAAGACCCAGGACACATTGGAGGAACTATGTCTCTCAGCTGGCCTGGGAACTCTGAGAAGTGGGAGGAGCTGGAGGAAGTGTCTGGGGTGAGGGAAGTCTGGGAATCCCTGCTTAGAGTGCTCCCCCCTGCGACCCAGCCCCAAGAAAATGAATGGATAATGTTAAAAATCATTTTCAACATTTATCTGTGTCTACTGATATGTGTCATTTATGATGTGATTTATATGTTACATTGTAAAAACTCAACAAAAAAGTCTTTAGACAACTCAAACAAATCAGTCATGTATATTGATCATAATTGGTCATAATTAGTGCACTGATAACCACTCATTTGCCCTGATTACCCCTCCCCTCCCCCTTCAGCCGGCTGAGCTCTCTGGGGGTAGTAGTGTGGAGCATGTATCTGTGAATTAGCTCACCTAGGGCCCATTACCTTGACAAACAGCCCCTGCCCCTCTAATCAACCTACTGCTGAGAGGTACAGGCAACACCCCCCAGGCACCGCCCCCAAAATCACCTTATGTCTGCCCCCCTCCATCACTGTTACGGAGTTTGTACATGTAAATAAGCCTAAAACCACTGGAAGCTTGGTTAATTAAGTTTAGGGCAAGTTTAACAATGAGAAGTGACTGTGTGGGAGACAATAGGAGACTCAAGTTACAGCATTTAAATGACATTGTGGATAAAGTGGAAGTTTAATGCTGTCTTCCTGCATATTTTCTCATAGTATGAAAAAACAAAATTTGAGATAAAGAGATTGTAAACCACATATATAGTTTTTTGAAGTTTAGAGCTACTCCTAAATTTTTTTGGCTAATCAGTTCTCAGTAAAAATCGGCAGACATAATTTTTAGCCAGTTGTCAAAGTGTGCTCCACGTAAACATAAGTGCCAGTGCCAAAGAAAGATGGTTGCGCAAGGAAGGGCATCTGGTGTAAAATATATACCAAATTTGTGGTTTGCGGTTTTGTATTACAAGGAAGGTGATTACTAAAATTTTAGAGGAAACGGTAAAGGCTATTTTAAAAGAAAATGCCTAGCCAAGCATTTTAATATAATTATTTTCTCCTTAAAGCTCCAGTATGTAACTTTCTGGTGGTGGGAAGTCAGCTTCATAAATAGTGAAGTAGAAAGTTAAAACCATACTTTGGAACGTTCTCCATGGAGACAGATACTTTTAAAGCCATATTACGATCAGCTTCATAAATGGTGAAGTAGAAAGTTAAAACCATACTTTGGAACGTTCTCCATGGAGACAGATACTTTTAAAGCCATATTACGGAATATTATGGCCGAAGGAACATTTCCATGGTAATCCGTTCATAGTAAGGGCACATGTTTTTCAGTGTTTTTCAGTGTAATAAAATAGTTATTTTAGGCTATTTTTGGCAAAAAAGTTGTATACTGGGGCTTTAAAATCTGAAAAACAACAGTTATATTTTTTCATTGTTTTCTATTATTGCAGATGAACTAAAACCTATAAACTATTCAAATAAAAGTTGTGTTATTGGGGGACAGTAGCTCAGCTGGAGTGTTTTGTCCACTGATCTGAAAGTTTCCGCTTCGAATACCGCTCTCAACATAAACATCATTGGTTGAGCGGTCACATCCACTGACCCACAGGTTGGCGGTGCAATTCCAGCTCCCACAGATGAATGCTGTCATTGTGTTCTTGAGCAAGACACTTAACTCACCTTGCCCCATTATCTGCATACATGAATGGGTGCACTATATAAAAATGTGACCATTTAGCTATTTTAAAACTGTATACATTGAAAGCAGCTTGCTTTAAAAGTAATGAGCTGTAATCTGCTATAAAGTTTTCAATAGCAGACAATCCACCTCTGTCTTAACTAAACCAAATCACTTCCTAACATAATGCTGCTTAATCCATACAGTAAATCCTTATTGTAACACACCTGCTCATAGAACAATGTACTGAAGCATCTGTAAACTGACTCTCTCCTTTGGCCTTGTTACAACATGCCCTTTGTTTACATGGGAAGGGGCGGGATGTTTTTGTGGATGTAGCTCTGAGCCAATCACAGCACACGACAAGACAACACAACGAAAGTATGTGGCCGGTAGTGCAAGGAGTTTATTTAATCTCTAATAATAGTGTGATTCATTCATATAAACCGCACTAGAGTGTCAGCACATAACAGTATTCAGCAGATGTTTGAACTTTGCTTTAAACGTATAACACAATCACAAGCCAATTTTCTTTGTAACATTTGCATCATCTGCTTCCAAGTTTACAAGAATTTGCATGTTAAATTGTCATACTATTGCCTTCCCATACAACCTTTGATGTCTAAAATTTAAAAAAGTTAAACTGCCTTGTGATTTACTATGACAATTTTACTGTCCAAAAGTAACCCTGATAATAATGTTTAGTTCTGTAAACTTTATATCAACCAAAATTATTCATTGTCAATCAGTTTTTGTGGTGACGGTGGCTCTGGTTGTGGAGTGGTTCCATTATCTTGAAGGTTGGTGGTTTAATCACAACTCTGACCAGTGCATATTGTTATAGTGTCATTGTGCAAGACACTCCACCTGCCTTACCAATGTATAAACGCTGTGTGTAAGTACAATGTCACATGAAATAGCTTTGAAATTGCATGTGGGAGTGGTTGGCTGCTCTTGTGGCTGCCTGGCTGACACACTGAGCAGTTGTTTTTTAATCTCAGTTTTTTTTAACATCATATCATGGGATTTTAACCACCTAAGAAGTGCACATATTGCACTTCTTAGGTGTGTTCAAAGACACAAGTAAAGGACTGTTGGGTTGTGTGAAATGAGCTGTTTGTTTTTCCCGTATCCATAGAGACCATGCAAGAGACTTGCTAAGGAGTTAGCTATGGACCTTTAAAATGCTCCAGACTTTTTACACCAAATGTGGCAGCAAATGTAGCAGAAGACCTTCCAGAGGAAATACTCTGAGACCAACACTTGGACCATTTCATCACCAACCAAAGCTTCAGAGCGGAGAGAGAGTGAGCCTTAGAACAGGCTTTCCTGTTGTGTTCACCTGGATCCCCTTGGACACTGCTGTGATGCTGCAGGACACTTTTGTCCAGAGGGCTCTCCCTCCCCTGAAACTGCTCTGACACAGGATCTGCTGACCATATCTGACCAGTCCTCCTGTTATGCTGCACTGAGACCTTTGACTGAGACACAAAGGCGACTGAGAAGCACATTACATTGCTGCAGCAGCTATCTATCTGTCTATCTGTCTATCTATCTATCTATCTTTCTATCTATCTATTTATCTATCTATCTATCTATCTATCTATCTATCTATCTATCTATCTATCTATCTATCTATCTATCTATCTATCTATCTATCTATGAAAACTATATAAAAGTCACTGCACCTGAGTTTTAAAAACATGAAAAACAGAACTAGTTCATTTTAGACTGTTTGCATTGCATCCTATTTATTCACAACGTTTCACAAATTTCAGAGACCAGAGCGGGGTTTTGCCGTTGTGATAATGCTAACATCCACTAGTATGCTAACAGCGCTCCAGGTTTACTTCTTGGTTTGCTTAAAAACTGTCTATAATTAGATTCTGACAGCACGCAGCAGTCTCATTTTGACCCCAAGAGCTGCTTATGCAATATGTCTGTTCTGTTTTACTTTATTACATGAAAAAAATCTTTTATCCCATCTGGCCATCGCACAGTTTTAGGTCATCCTCTCCCGCTAGTTTGAAAGTGCTTGTGCGTGCATTGGTCAACCATACCAAACCTTTTACACTATAATTTAATCTCAATTGTGCAAGCCCAACAAACATCACTTAATTTGCTGCAATGAAAACATTACTTCCAGTCTCAAAATCCCTCTCCTTCTCTTCACGATCCCTCTCTTTGCGATCTAGATGGTGAGGCCCACTTGTATCTCCCAGAGCTAATTAAAAAACAACATTGAGCAGACTAGCGCGGTGCCTGTCTGGAGCTGGAGAACGGACTCACTGCTCCTGGCTTCCTTCCCTGAAAAAAAGTGAAAGCGTGTTATTCTCTGATTGTTTAGCCATTCGATGCCGCAAGAATTTGGCTAGCTCCGCACCGGCTCTGCTTTTGGCTCTGCTTTTGGCTCTGGTATGACATGCTATCTGACACCGCCGAAGTAGTTATCTCCTCTCTTGTAAAACAGCGTGTGACTTGTTCTCCCGGTGCAGGGGAGGTAAGCGAGAGGCGCGCATTTGAGCTAAGGAAACATGGATAATAGCGGGTCTACTTTTTCTCCAGCGCCGTGGGTAATAGGATATAGTATATTTGAGAGGAGGGGAGGGAGGGGGGTGAGGTAGCTTTGCCATATGGTGCCAGCAAATGTGAGGCGCGCTTGTGTGAAGGAGGTGAATGCGTTTAGGAACTTTTCGAAAGCTTTAAAACAGTGGTTCAGTATAAAAATTACATTTTTATATTGACGGGCTGTTGCTTTGACCTTTAACTTGTAACTTCAAATGAACTGTTCTATAATTGTTTGTATAGTGAGTGTGTTGTGTGTATAGTGAGTGTGTTGTGTGTATACTGAGTGTGTAGAATTAAACAAAAGTACTTAAGTACCCATTTAAAAATGTACTTTAAGAGTAAAAAGTAAAAGTATTTCACGCAGATTTTGATAGTGTTGTTAATTTGTTAAAATGTTAAATGTAGTGATACTGGTTAAAATGATACTTATTTTGGTCAACAGTGTCAATACTTATTTTTGTTTGCTCAAAGTTGAAGCTTGAACTCCAAACCGTCAGTCTGGATGTTACCACAAACATGGTACAAACAACCCCTCAAATCATATGAAAAGT
The DNA here is from genome assembly GCA_000787095.1 of Periophthalmodon schlosseri. Lineage (NCBI taxonomy): Eukaryota > Metazoa > Chordata > Actinopteri > Gobiiformes > Gobiidae > Periophthalmodon > Periophthalmodon schlosseri. The sequence goes on from KN478722.1 coordinate 20,322, forward strand.
ACTCACTTTTCAGTCCAGTTAAAAAAATGTAGTAGAGTAGAAAGTACAGATACCTGCTCTCAAATGTAGTGAAATAAAAGTAAAAACATGTCCACTGTAAAATTTACTTAAGTAAAATACTGATACCTAAAAATTTTACTTACAGTACTTCACTAGTTGTACTTTGTTACCTTCCACCACTGCCCTGTACGTGACTCTAGTGCATTGTACTGTAAAAGAAGCAGCTATTTGTGCAGAAACGTGAAACTTCGGGATACATTATGACTATATGTGACTATCCCAGACTGCAATTTCTCTGTTATGGTTCAACATCTGAGTAACGGACTAAACATGTTCCTCACTCATGGTTCAAAATGAGGTACACGACCTTTAGCAACACATAAAAACACTACAACTAATAATAATCAGCTAAACATTACATTGCATTTCAAAAATATAATCTTTTAATTTGGTCCAGAAGATGTTCCCTTCCCTACCTCCTGCCTTGATTTCCAATCAGCCAACTTTGCCTCTCGGTTAACAAGGTCTCACGCTCATAAAAATACTATGTCTTTGTTGATAGTGTTTGAGCTATAGCCTGTGAGCCACAAACTCCGCAGCAGCCTCTCCAACTCCTCCTTATCATGACCAACAAGGATCCTATGTTGTCTATTTTACATAACAGAATACACCACCTTAGCTCCGATACTTCCTGGTTGTCCAAGGATCATTATAGGTCCATTTCCTTTCTCCTGACTGTGAATGCTAACAAGGCTAAAGCTAATTAACTCGTGTCATTAATATTCATGGTGACTTTAGTTGCACCTTCTCCACCTTTACCTGTGCTCTTTCACCTATCAGTAATAAGATCTCTATATCTTTGGCTTGGAGCTAAAACCCCGTATTGCGTTTTTGCACTGTCAGCTCACACCATGGGGATGTCTGCTGAACTCTGCCTCTCTGCTTTTTTAATGGATGACTTTTTGAACTCAGAGAGCGAGAATTATTAATGTTAGCTGGTTTCCCTGTTGCCCTTTGGACAGAAAAGTTGTGCTACAATGCAGTTTTGCGTCTTGCATGGAGAGGCTTTCCTGTGCGGTGGAGCAAAAAGCTGCAGAGATGAATGGATAAATGTACTGTAAGCAACTTTATAAGATTAATGTTTTTGTTACTTCAAATGGACCACAATGCAGCACTTTCCTATACATTTAAGAAACGATTTTTACTACTATTTTAGGTACTGTTTTTAAGCAATAAAACACAATTGAAATGTCTTGGTATGTTCTAAAGAGGTGTTTTTCAACCTTTTTTGAGTTGCGGCACATTTTTCTGGTTAAAAAATTTCCACGGCACCAGCCTAAAAATATTACTTAATTAACCGCAAATATTTTCCTTGCGCCAGTGTCTGGTTCTTTGTATTTGGCAATGACGATTGTTTTGTTTCTCATCTGGTTTAGAAGTTGCTCAGGACACTCCAATACAGTAAATTATTCAATTGTGTACTGCCCATAGACTGTATAAAGAAGTGGATTAAGTGAGTGTGACGTCACCCATAGCGTTCGGCTCCAGTCAAATGAATCTCATCGAGGCTAGAGCAGTTATGGGCGCGAATTTGGAGCTCCATATTTGGAATTCCGACCTCGAGTATCATAGCAACCAAAGCGCCAATCGGGAACCAGGCTGTTGAAGGTAACGCCCCTTCTCGCCCATACCGCTGGGTTAACAGGGAGTGAGTGCTTAGCAACACTGTCAATCAAACCTGTTGCTAACGTTAGTTGGAGCGACCTCGGGGAAAGGAGGCACCTGATTTGTCTGTTATTAATGTTCATATATTGTCCTATATTACACCAAATTGACTCTTGTGAGCTTTACGCCATGTTATAATGTTGTTAACTCATCAAAAACATACCTGGAGTTGTGTTTTGTTTCATTCACACATGTTTGCGTAAACCTTTATTATCAGTCTGTCTACATCTCTAAAGCTCAAAATGCTCTGTTCCACCTTGTGATGTCACGAAGCAGTAGTTTTCAAGTTAACAGCTCCTTTTACCTTTGGTTCATTTCAGTTAGCAGTTCCAGAGTTGAAATCATATAAATGTTTCTAGTGAAGATGTATGAAGTTTATAAACACAGTGGCGCACTTCCTGTATTAGCACATGACATCACAAGGTGGAAGAGAGTGTTTTCAATTTGAGAGAAGAACTCAGCCTAAATCTGCAGGGTTTGTGTGTTAAACATGTGTGAATGAAACAAAACACAACTCCAGGTCTGTTTGTGATGAGGAAACATTATAACATAGATCAGAAAATAGCTTGTATCCCGATGTGTAGGGGGCTGCGAAACAGATGGTGAGGGCAGAGATGAGGGCCATGAGGCAGACACAGGATCTAAAAACTCAAAAAAGAGTGAAATACTGTATTACTGGAGATAATGGCGTACTTATCCAGCTATAATGGAATAAGAATGGACAACTGACTGCAGCAGATGTGAGAATGACCTTGTACAATATTTGTTTTTGGCTCTGAAACGTTTGAAGACGACAGCCTGCGCTTCCCAAGTGTGAATCCCCAGACTTCACTGTACGGCTCATTAAAATGTGTTTAATTATGTCAACACTTGCATTATTTACAACGTGCATGTAGCTCTCGGTAACGTGATACTGTATAGAGCATAGGAAGAGTTGGTAACAAATGGACTAATGGTAAATGGGCTCAACTGCACGCTAGCTAGCTCACCATGTCTCAAAAGACTCACTTTTATTCAAATCGGAAAACATGAAATAAACAACCTATTAAAATTGAAATAATATAGACTACCCAATTATTTTTATATGTAGAATACTTCAGTTTGTGGCGTTGTTTAAGTATGTATTATGCCTCAAAATTAGCATTAGCGTTAGCATTGAGTCGGCCAGTCACGATAATGACTATATTGACTTATCGTTCAACAGGCTGTATGAAAGCTGGAGAAATATATTTTGGGGACGATAATGACTTATCGACTTATCGTTCAACAGGCTGTATGAAAGCTGAAGAAATATATTTTGCGGCTCAGTATTTATTGTGTGTACGTTTTCTTTGCAATAACGGGGAGATTTTTGTTATTTTTGTTCTGAGCTGCACAGGGTTGAATAAATAATTTCTATGGCTAATTATTGCTTCATTCTGCTGTTTATTTATTGCAGCTCGTGTCTTTTAATGATGCTGTCTTTTTAAAAATGGTTTAATGGGATTCTCCTGCTTTATTTTTATCGTGTCAGTGACATGAAGTAGTTTCATTACAATAGTTTATCGCAATATTTTTCTGTAGCGACATATCGTGCTTCAAAATGTGTTATTGTGACAAGTCTAGCATTGAAACACAAACATCTCTCTCGTTTAATTTGTGTAGTATTTAAAAAATTCTAAAATCTTTAAATGTTTATTCATTTTAGCGTGACTCGGCAAAAGCCTCATAGAGATACAACTGGACAGGAAGTAGTGACGCTAACAGTGATGCGCACAGAGCCAACTGTTAACATTTTATGCTAACAAGTCATGAGTGATTAGGCATTTAAATATTTAGGAATGCGTACATTTCAGTGTTGCAACAGCAAAGTACAAGGACAGCAGCAATAAAATAAGAAGTAGGCCGATCAAAAATATAAGATAAAGAAATTCAAATTAAATGTTAACTCAAATATAAAACTTTGGAGTAACATTGAGATACTAAACAGAGTAGGATAACAATATAATATAGCTATATAGACCTAATTAATATTTTGTGGCAGACCCAAACCAAAAGTAGATGAGTTTGGGAAGGCATCTGATGTAAAACCTGTGATAAAATCTCAAAATTACAATATCAGAGAGCAGTTATTTCCTGTATTACCTTAACCCTATAGAAACACTTAAAAGGTTAATGTTACCAATATACTGTATACTGTAATTATATATTGCATTGTATTAAAACCTGCACAGAAGAGCTGGAGGAAGTGTGTGTGGAAAGGGACGTCTGGGCCTCCCTGCTCAGACTGCTGCCTCCACGACCCGGCCACTTGCTATAGAAAATTGACAATAAACTGCATGCGTTGTGCTTTTGTTAAATCAACAACAAATTTACCATTGGAATAAACACAGCATTTTTGAGTAAAACAAGCCCATATGACAGTTTGGACATGCAGCAGGTGAAGCCGTGATCCTCTCTCGTCTCTTCTGTGGGTTGTGTTGTTGGTGGATTTGTAAAAGTGACAGACTCCAGTTCCCCCAGGCTCCAGCACAGGACAATGATGACCTTATCTGCCCCCGTTGCCCCGCCCCCAACCCCCCTCTGGACCCGGAGACCCCTAAAGCCCCCCAAAGCACGACAACCTCCCCTCCCACCTCTGATGAGACCTGACAGGCGCCTGGCCCACTGGAATAATACATATGAAATTATAATGAAGACTTTGCCCATATGTATATCTGAACTAGGCTTGTGGCGCTACACACTTCTTCAAACCGAGATATTAAAGATGCAGTACGTACATTTTCTGCTCATCTCCATGGAAATTACTGCTCTACCTGGAATATTCCACAGTATGGCATTAAATGTATCTATCTTATATCTTAGAGGTGTTTTTATTCCTCAGCATGCATTCTTATTGTGAGCCGAGTCCCCTCTCCACATGTAACATGGTCCTGTGGCATCACCAGATTGTCGCCATGGAGATAGACACGTTTATTGCCACAATAGGAAACGTTCCATCAACAAATAGCATCGCCATGGTGACAATAATAACATAGCGCATTTTTAAGGGACACTTCATTATCCGTGTAGGAACCTGTCTTATGCATTTGACCCATACTCAACACAGACGGGTGCGGTGCCCAGGGACCAATCTCACCTGTTTTTCACCTGTTCAAGGAGTGGTTTATTTTTCTGGCTGTTTTAGTTTTCATTATTTATTTGCTGGGAAACTTGACTTCAGTAAGTGCACTGATATTTAATGAAAACAGTTCAGTGTTATGTCAACATATTCCTCAGAGACGGTACTGGCCATTAGGTGATACTAGTTCTTTATAAGGACAAAGGTCTGAATGGTTGTTTAAATCTTAATATATTTGTATGTTTTGATGTCAGTCTTGTATACTGATAAACACATAATGATTTCAGTTGCTACTTAATGACCATAGGTTTTATCAATATAATCATCATTTCATATAATGATGTGTGAGTTGTTGGACTTTTTACCGTTTTACACTTAAATACCCATTGAAGAATATTTCCGTTTTAATCTAGACCGGATTTGGCATTCTGGTATTTTAATAACAAAATTGCCAATATGTTGTAACCTGTCCTAAATTCTACCTTTTTCCAGACCAATGATCCACACCACTGCACTCCAATGTAAACGCCAATGTGTGTTCTCCTCTAACTTTCACTCTGCCAACTCAAACCAAATCACTTCTGATTATTGTTAAAGTGCGTATGACAGGTCAGACTAATCATGTCACTCAAACATAGTTAACATCATTATATTTTAGCATTTCCTAAAAAAAATTCCCTATTTTTTTTTTCTTTTCTTTTTTTTTTTTTGAGAACTTTACAGTTTCACTTCCTGGTTGGACACGGGCAGCAGATGTGGCATATGTAAAGGTAATTCCATAACAGTTACCTAGCAACCATAATGTTAATGTTACTAACAGCTTTATTTTGTTAAATGAATGTTCTGAGTGCCAGACAAACGCCTTCCTTCTTGCATAAATAATCCTTGCATTTTGGATGGATTTTTTATGTTGATGACCAGTGGTGGAAGTAAAAGTCGTAAATTACTACACTTAAGTACAAATTTTAGGTATCTGTACTTTACTTTTATTTCACTACATTTGACAGCATGTATCTGTACTTTCTACTCCATTACGTTTTTGAACAGGACTGGCGGAGGAGTTTATTTTTAACACGTTCATAATTTGAACAAACAAAAATATACAGACAAAAACAGCTATAAAAACTATTGATTCAAATTCGGCACAGATCACTACATTTGAAACCTTATAAAACCTGAAAATGTGCACAAAATACGTTTTTCTCTTTAAGTACATTTTTAAACAGTATTTCTTTGCTCCAGTGTCTGTACTTTTACTTAAGTAACAAAACTGAGTACTTCCTCCACCACTGTTGAGGACATAGGTAGAGGGATTCTGTTTTAGAATATATATATAGAGAATATTCCTATATTTTTGTAATTTTCTTTTCAATTTTTTTCCACAAACTGGCTCTTAACAGATGTAAAACTATGACAAATATCTACTACAGGTACTATCCCACCAAACCCAGTCAGAATCAGAAAAACTTGAAAACCTGTTATGTGACCGCTCACCCCAGCTTCTATTCTAGTACTTTTTATGTTTATTTGAATGCGTCAGACAGGTAATGCCTTGGTAGTGGTTAGGTCTGGTCCTGCAGCCTGGCTGATGCTATCTTTGGTTTAAATACGTCTGAGAATGAGTCTATCACACTCACTCCATTAAGATCGGCATCTCCAAAACAAAACCAGTGGATTTACTGGTCTCGGCAGCTAATAGTGCAATTAGCAAGAATAAACAAGAGGCGCAGGGCCGCATGCCGCTGTAGATTAAAGACTCGTATGTGATGTGTGAAGAATGCCATTGTGGGTGAACTGTTTCAAACTTTAAAGCTGCACTATGGAACTTTTCTGGTGGTGGTCTTCCATTTGCTTCTCTCCACGTAGACTTTATTGGATCGCCTGGGGTGTTCCACAGTATAGCATTAAACTTATCCATCTTGCATTTATTCAAAGGTACTTTCATTGCTGAAAAATACCTTCAAAAAATGTGAGTGAACTTGAAGAGTGAACTTGCCTCTCCACGGATCTGATCTGCACCTTGGCCTGATGGTGCTTCTGCTCCTGAAGAAGAGGTGGGTTTTCAGTCTAGTCTTAAAGTGCGCTAAAGACTGAGAGGATCTGACAGGCCTTGAGCCTGGCTTTGGGCACAGCAGCAGGAGCAGGTCAGCTGACCTCAGGCTCTGGGTGGAGTATAGAGCTGCAGTAACTCCCTCAAATAAAGAGGACCCAAAGAGTGCAGACATTTAAACATTTTGAATTGCACCTGATATGAAATAGGAGCCAGTGCAGGTTGTGGACATTCTGTAAGTGCTGCAGGGAGCCCTGGTCCAGCCCCACATACGAAGAATTACAATTATCCAGATGTTACAAATGTGTGGGGGAGCCCTGTCCAGCCCCACATACGAAGAATTACAATTATCCAGATGTTACAAATGTGTGGATTGCTTTTTCAAAAGATAGGGCTTCACTTTAGCAAAGAGCCTCAGCTGAAAGAAGCTGGACTTTATGCTCTCACTGGAGCACATTAGCTCTGAACTAAATTATTCAGTGTGCCAATAGCTATTGAAGAATTATTACGCCTACAGAATATGATTGTTTTATGATTGCTTTTTATGTATAATCATGCATGTATGATATAATAGCATTGGCACTTGTCTGCATTGTGAACATTTTGTTATTCAGTAAACTCAGTAAATTACACTATTCTGATCTGCCCTCCATTTTGAATTATACACTATAAGGACTATTAGAAAGTTGTGATGTCATGTGAACACAACCTGTAGAACGCCTGTAGAACGCCCGTACGACCAGACTGAATAACACTTTTGTACGGCATTGCAAACAACCACACAAACCAGCGTGAAGTGGCTTTGAGGTTATGCAAGGTAATTCCATAAAGCCATTTTAATTCCCCAGCCGTGCTCTGACCTACAACACAGCATTACAACTCACTTACTTTACACTCATTTCTGCAATTTCAACATCTCTGTACAAACGTTTATATTGACTCAATGAGGTAATAAATCTAACTATGCTAATGGCATTTACTATGGAGCCAGGATCAACATTACATGCTCTGGTATTGTCATTGGCAGTGGAACTACAAGAGAAAGTTAACCACAAGGTGCAGAGTAATTGAATGTAGTATTGTAAGTATAAGACTTAAAATATTCCCTCCGTCCAAATATCTGTCAATTGTTTAAGGTTGTGATTGGCTTTAGTAGCGTTTTCTATGCAGTGCGTAATACGACCATGGTTTTTGGGGGTGCAGTTTGGGGCAGTTCGGTGGGACAGAGACACTTCCTGGGGCGATGGTCCAGGATCTGTGATTGACACGAGACACAAGGGATCGGCTGAGACCCTGACCTAAGCTCTCTGTGTCTGTGTCTTTTGTTCAGCGGCTTATGCAAGAAAAAAAAACCCTTAAAGATCTTATATTAGGCAAAATGGACTCTAGCCATGTTATAATGTTGTTACCTCATCAAAACATACCTGGAGTATGTTATATGACATCACAAGGTGGAGTGTTATCGGTTTGTGTGTTAAACGTGTGAATGAAAAAAACACAACTCCGGGAATGTTTTTGATGAGGAAAAACATTATAGCAAAGATCAGAAAATACCGTAATGTGGGCCCTTTAAAGTGTAAATGACAGATTAGACCACGTATCTCTCTAAAACATAGTTAACATAATTAGATTTAAGATTTTACTAAAATGTTGCCTTGTCTTTTCTAGTTTTGTCATTTTGGTGAAGTTTATATTTTTACTTCCTGGTTGGACATGGGCAGCAGATATGACATACGTAGGGGTATGTTACCTAGCAACCATAATGAGGGTCAAAACTTGTCTATATCACACAGTGGTTCTGATTAGACTAATAAAATAAATGACAACACCTTTATTTTGTTAAATCAATGTTTAACTGTCATAAAAATGCCTTCCTTGTGAGCGAATAGGCTCAGCAACACGCTTGCTAGCTCACCGTGTTTCAAAGCTAACAGTCACTTTTGTTAAAATCGGAAAACACTAAATAAACAAACTATTAAAATTCTCATTAATTAGCCTAAAATAATGACTACCCAATTATTTTTATATGTACAATAGTTCAGTTTGTGGTGTGGTATGTCTTATGCCTCAAAATTAGCATTAGCGTGTTCATTCGGCTGCCCCGGCGCCATTTTGGAGGGAATCGATGACAGTTGATATGTAGAGATATTCTGTTTTAGAACTCAGCACTACTTCCTGTATTTTCAACTGCCATTTAACTGATGTAAAACTATGATGAATATTTACCTCAGGCACTATCCCACCAAACCAAGTCAGAAATATGAATCTGTTAAATGTACTTTAAGTTAAAAAGTGAGAGAGAGATGGAAAGAAAGGGGGAAAAAATGTCATTAGAATCTGATATAAATGTATTGTTCAAAAAAGTAAAAAAATCCAATATATCTATAAATCACTTTTTAAAACTTTGTAGTGTGTTATATGTGCTATAATCCAAGTCACGCATTAAATGAGACAATATGCGAGAGTCATGGTGCTAACATCGATGTCAGAAGTACTGGGGCATTTATTCAAGACAAATACCATAGGCCTGCATAACTTTCAGTATGTGGGTTTTGCAGAGATTTTAAAATATTGATGGGAAAATATCAGTTATCACTCACAACAGCAGGACAAATAGGCTACTGGATATCGGTAATAATAATAATTGGCATTAAAAGAAAAAGAAAATATTGCCCCATTCCTAACCACAAATATATAAAGAATTACACTACCAGTCAAAAGTTTGGACACACCCTCTCATTCAGTGTTTTTATGTCTTTATTTTTACTTTCTACATTTTATATACGTGCAGAAGAGATTAAATATATGAAGTAAGATATATGGAATTATGTAGTAAAGAAACAAGAAGTAAAAAATAAAATATAATTTAAAACATATTTTATATTCAAATCCTCAAAATAGCCATCGTTTGCATTGTCGGAAAATATTTAGTGGAGTTATTTAACTGGTTTTCTTTACTGCATAATTCGATATATCTTGCTTCATATATATGATGTCTTCTGTATGTATATAAAATGTAGAAAGTAGTAAAAATAAAGCAAAAATAACATTGAATGAGAGGGTGTGTCCAAACATTTGACTGGTTATGTAGCTGCAATTAGCAATATCAAAGATTTCAATATATTTGTTTAACTCATTACAAGGGTTTAGTTGTACTTAAAAGATGATTTTGACACCATGGCATTTCATATTCATTAGGCAAAAGTCTCCCAAAGTTAAAATGTTTTTACTATATGATCTCCGTAGGGAAATTCATTCTGCGTTTGACCCATCCTTCAACACCACGGGGGCAACCTGTCAGCAGCAGTGGACAAATGCGACGCCCTAAGACCCATCTCAAGACGCGTTTGGTTTAGACGCTTTGTGGGAAGATTAGCCTTTTGTGCATGTTTGAGCCCACCACACTCTCCACTACACAGTCCAACCTCCATTGAAATCTCTGCCCGTGATTTGTGATTGACAGGCAGCACGCTTGGATCAGCTGCGCTCTGACCCCGTAGTTTTTAC
>KN478722.1:33265-60606 GCA_000787095.1 Periophthalmodon schlosseri
TAGTAGTAGTAGTAGTAGTAGTAGTAGCATTAGTAGTAGTAGCAACAACAGCAGCATCAGTAGTAGTGGTGGTGGTGGTGGTAGTAGCAGCAGTAATAGTGGTAGGAGTAGAAGTAGTAGTAGTAGCAGTACATCTTAACTTCATTTGATTTACTACTGTCTTTAGAATATTAGATTAGAGTTCTTCAGTATTTTAGCCATGTACCAAAGAGTTTGTGACAGAACTATTAGAAGGATTTAAATACCAACTCCCTGCATACTTGATTTGACATGGGCTGTACTGCATGTTTTATGTACGTAGGCTAAATGTGTGTAGTACTGGTGAAGCAGGTCACAAATGTGGTTCTTGGAGGATCATATGTTGTTTGACATGTGGCCCTGAGCCTGACCTTAAAGGAGCCTCCCACTGACACTGCCCTGCACCGGCAACGGACATCACAACACACACACTGAATATAACCCATGAACATCTGTATATGTGAGTTCAACATTTTGATTTGACACATTATCAAAGTCTAGACAAATCATTTGGCCTAAATATGAGTTTAAACCAAAGTATAGATTTAGAGAGATCGATAAAACGCATCATCAGCCACTATTCTTCAAAGTCAAATGATCTTCAAATTATAATAAAATTAAGCCAATAGGTTTAATTTGATAAAAGTTTTAAAAATGCCTGAAACTACACTATATTTCACAATTTACTGAGAATGAACTGAGAATTGAACTAGGTCACAAACGCATAGTAATTTATGAAGTAGGTCTGAAAAAGCTCCTTGTGCCCTGAAATAGATTCTATACATCTGAATAACTATGATTATTTTTAACTCAGCACTGATACCGTCTAGACTAGTAGCCCTTTTTACAGACTATTGAGGAGAACAGCCCTTTCCTCTCCTGTTAAGACAAAGAATAAACTTGAAACAGTAAAAAGCAATACTTGTATGAGGCTGAATGTGTCTATACAATGAGTTTTATACACAAACTGTAGTGAGGGGCTACCATAGTTTTTTCAATGCACATTAGCAGGTCAGGGGCCAAAATCGAAACATTCTCCTGCAAAGAAATTCACGATTCATGATTGAATTCACTTTAGATATTAGGAAATAGACAGGATTTCTCTTTCTCATCTCCTGCCAGTCTTTTCAATACAAATTTTAATAAAAACAGATTCTTCTTAAAATCTCAGAACCTGCTCTTACTCCCATTACTGGAGCATCTTTTGCCGGTATGACCGAGGTGACGAGTCATGAGAAAAACGTCTTCACTCCTACAACGTTTTGTCGAGTTGACAGATTTTATTTTTCTTTTGCTATGGATCAGACCTGGACGACTGAGGATTACACAGACATTTGAGTAGATATATAGATAGACATGGCATATCTTGTACATATACCTATGTCACACAGCTTTACTCTCGTCCACGTCTTCACATGTACAAAAATGAACTACAGCAGTGGTTATAAGTAGCTAAGCGTGGTTATTTATCCTAATAAGACCTATACCCCCGCCATACTTTTTCTGTATCCATTCTGATCACTGAACTGGCTCTATTTTAACCTGTATTTCTACTCATCCATCTTCCCCATCTTCTGTGCCCTGATTCCTGAAAGCAGGTTGTCATTCTTCCGCCTTTTGTATCTGTTCGGCCTATTCAGTCCCACACACCCTCCCCCACTCCCTCTTGTCCTCCTCTCCTCTCTCCTTTTCATTCTAGGGCCTCATTATGGGCCAGGCTTTGGATAAATGCATGTATTTTCCCCTTTACTCAAGAAGTAGCAAACCTGGATTTTTTTCCCCACTCTTTTTTTGGAATTCTCAAGTAGGTTTTATACCGCGAGTTCGAAGTGGATCCACGCAGATTTTGAGGGAAGCCGTAATTGCGCCTCATTTATGCCAATACAGTAATGCAAGGCTTCGCAATTAGGGGTCCGGGAGTTGAATGGGGGGCTTAATAAGGGGACAAAAGCTGCAGCTCACTGGGCTATTAGTCCTGCAGGAAGTGGGGCTATTGTCAAGAGTGTCCGGCTATGTCCTCATCGCTGACCAATCAGAGCGCAGGGAAGGCGGGGCTTGCCAACTCCTTTAAAATGGCTCGGTACAAAAGTGGTAATACCTTTTAAGCTTTTATAAACAAAAGAGGAAAGGGATTATGGGTAAAGGAGAGTGACTTCCTGGACACAATAATGTTTAACTTCCTCCTTAAGGCAGGTTTAGAGGGAAAAGCTGAAAAGTGCTCAGTGTTTAGTGGCATAATTACACCAACAATGAGACACAATGGCACAATTATAGACAATATATTATTCAAGTTATTGCAAACTCCATTGTTAAGTTTGGAATTTAGTCTAAATTAAAATGAAAGAGTAACTTAAGTGAGAACTATACTCAAATGTGACTTAAATAAATGCATTGCCATTTTAATTTAAAATCTATATGTTTTAGGTAGACAAACTTCTTAAAGGTCCTATATTACTCAAAATTGACTCTTGTGAGTTTTAAGCCATGTTAGAATGCTGTTACCTCCTCTAAAACATCCTGCATTATTAGTCTGTCTACATCTCCAAAGCTCAGAATTCTCTGTTCCACCTTGTGATGTCATGAAGTGGTAGTTTTCAAGTTAACGGCTCCTTTTACCTTTAGAGATTGGCAGTTCCAGGGTTGAAATCATACAAAAGGTTCTTGTGAAGGTGTATGGAGTTTAAAAACACAGTGGAGCACTCCCTGTATTACCACATGACATCACAAGGTGGAACAGAGTGTTTTCTGTTTGAGAAAAAAAAACTCAGCCTAAATATGCAGGGTTTGTGTGTTAAACATGTGTGAATGAAACAAAACACAACTCCAGGTCTGTTTGTGATGAGGAAACAACATTATAAAATAGATCAGAAAATAGTCTAATATGGGCCCTTTAATGAGGTTACTTTACATACAATACTGCAGGTACCACAAATAAATGCTGACGTTAAGACTACAATTTGAAATATTTAGTGTACTGATAAAGTTAATTCCTCAATCAGTACTTTTTCAACTCCTTAATGATTTCTGTATCCTGTTTAGCTGATTTAGACAGACACTTCCTGCTCCTAAGTGTGCCCTATTTGTGCTCCAACGCTCCAACTCTCCCAAAAACTGCAGTCTCAGCATTTAGTACCACTCCTCAATCAACCCGCAGCCAATGAGCTCTCCTGGTAACTGAATTTAAGCATTTACAGAGTCAATATTACGCTATTTTCTGATCTATGTTATAAATAAGTATAAACTTTGAATTTTAAAGATCCTATATTATGTAAAATTTACTCTTGAACTTTTAACCACGTTAAAATGTTGTTACCTTCTCAAAAACATACTTGGAGTTGTGTTTTGTTTCATTCACACGTGTTTGAGTAACCCTTTATTATTAGTCTGTCTACATCTTCAAAACTCAAAATGCTCTGTTCCACCTTGTGATGTCATGAAGCGGTAGTTTTCAAGTTAACAGCTACTTTTTGCCTTTAGTTAAGTGGAGATTGGCGATTCAAAGGCTGAAATTATCCAAATGATTCTAGTGAAGGTGTATGGAGTTTAAAAACACAGTGGAGCAATTGTTTTCTGTTTGAGAGAAGAACTCTCCTTTGCCTAAATATGCAGGGTTTGTGTTAAACATGTGTGAATGAAATAAAACACAACTACAGGTCTGTTTTTGATGAGGAAACAACATAATAACATAGATCAGAAAACTGCATAATATGGGCCCTTTAAGTTTTCCCCTGATTAAAATCCCTTAACATAAATGTATTGCATAGTAAAACTGCATAGCTTCATATTATTTAGTGTTTCCCCAAAGAATCACTGCAGATTATAATTCTTGGATTATGCTAATATGAGACAAAATGCTTCCTCCCTTGACAGTAACTATTTCTGATCCTCCCCAGCTGTACTTTTGTTTACCATTACCCAGATATCACTTCTATTATTTGTGATAATCCCCTATCACTCAAGACACAACCAAAGTTATATCTTTTGGAGTCAGTTTTGTATTCTGTTTTGACGTTTTAGTCCAATTATAGTGACAATTGCTCGGGTAATTTTATGAATAGCATCCCCAGCTAGCGCCTGTTAGTCAAATCCACATTCTGCAGCTTCTTTTCATAACAGCAGTGGAGGAGTTTGACAAGCTGTTTACGCTAAGCCTGTGCAAATCAAATTCAGACTTTGCCTTCCCTTTCCCCGGTTAATCTCATTTTGTTTACCGCGGGAGCTAAGTGCATTTTCATCTGGGAGCTCTGTCTGTGGTGACTCTATCTTAGCCTCCGCTGTACTGGAGCCGAGCCAAACAGCAGCTAATGTTACGAAATGAGGGGTAGCCAGCTGTTTATTCACGAACAAGACGCAGTTAATCTGACACAGAGGCAGAGCTGCAGACAGGAGAGGTAACATAAGTGAATGGGGAGAATAGTGTGGTTTTGTGCTGGGGAATTTGATAAGGAATGAGAGCAAGTTGTTGTACTTAAGACTATAGCCTGTCCATCTATGCGATTATGTTCATGGGTTTCAACTTCCAGTGATCAGCGACATTCTGAGGACTTTTTTCCCATTAAAACAATATAATGTTTTGTAATAAATTGTTAATTGCTATGACAAGGGCCTAATTTTTTATCATTATGAAACCCATGATTCTATTATATGTAGTATTTCATGAAAAGAATGTGCGTTTACCGTTGGTGGTTTTCAGACTCTACATGTGATGACGTCATACTCTCAGATGGAGGCAAGAGACAGATTTTCCTACTGACCACATTATACTTTGTCATGAAATATCTCAAAGTTAAATTTAGAAATGTTGAACCTGATCATTTCTATCTGTGTATCAAAAAAACATCGTATTACAACAAAAATCTGCGTTTTAATAATATAAATATTAGCTGCCCCCATCTGTATTAAATATTTTTAGCCTATGGAATGTTCCCCAGCCCTGGATAAGCGGAAGAAAATGGATGGATGGAATGTTGTGATGTCATCTGAACCGCAGCAATTTGGGTAATGCAATTAAATGATGCAATACTAATGACACACTGTAGATCGTTACTGTTAAGGTGGATAATTAGCTTGTGTTCCCGCTTCACAGCAAGAAGGTGACATATTTGAGACCTGTGCTGTGCTGGGTAAGGCCTTTCTGTGTGGAGTTCAGTGTTTCTTCCTGTGTCTGAGTTGGTTTCCTGGTGGGTTTCCTCATGGTTAGTGCTAGATAGTCGGCTCCGGATTGACAAAGTTGACAGTTTAATCCTAAATTTAACCAAACCCTTTAGCCCTAAAGTGCATATGACAGACTAATCTCTCTAAAATATAGTGAACATCATTAGGTTTAAAATTTTGCTAAAAACGTTGCCTTGTGTTTTCTAGTTTTGTGATTTTAGTGAAGGTTATAATTTTATTTCCTGGTTGGACATGGCAGATATGACATATGTATCAAGGGCCAACGCTTGTCTAAATGACGCAATAATTATGATTAGACTAATTAAAATATATGACATAATCTTTATTTTGTTAAATCAATGTTGAAACTGTTAAATTCCTTCCTAAGATTGTCCCTCTGGAGCATAGAACTAAGTTTACCCCATCAACCCAAAACATGCACAGCAGGCGAATCCTCCAGTAATGTAGTCCTGACCATGAACCAAGGATGGACTAAATGCAGAGGAAAACTTTCTCAATAGGACAGTAATTTGTACCTGAGTCTCATCATAGCGTCTCTAAAATGTAATAGGTCTTGGTGCAAGTCAAGAAGGTTGTCAGAACACCAATAATAATTGATACTAAACTAGATACTCTTGCATCCGATTGTTGTTTATCATTGTCATATCAAAATTAGCAAAGCAAATCAAAGCGTATCAAGCTTTTCCTTGGCATCAAAGGTTGAAATTTTAGAATTAACAGAATAATGAGCTAGTCTATATTGTATTTTGCATCGCCTCCCTGTGAGAACCACAAAGAATCTGCGTTATTCCCTTTACATTAGGTTCCATTCGATCCCTCCCCTGTCCGCATTGAAAACCCTGGTCTCAAAGGTCCACGGTTGGTGCGTTGACTTCTATAGGGCCGCTTTGCCTTTACAACCTTACACCAGGCCACCTAGAGACCGCATACACCACAATATAATGCTTGGGTTGAGCTCATCCCAGTGCATAGGAAGTGTGGGTAATTTGACTCTGCACTGAGGAAGGAAACGCATAGGGGTCAAAGATCGTCAGGTTTCAGAGGGCCTTGTGTTATTCCTTCCTGGGCTTTCTCCGTTTGCGGATTTGTGAATGGGGCCGGTATCTCGTCTCACCTGTTGTATTTGTTCCCCTTTATGTCCACAGGTCCCAGGGTCTCAGCGCGGACCAGGTTCCCATAGCGATACAACCCGAATGGCGTGCATCATTAGAGTGGACACCAGCAGCTGTAGGTGGGTGGTACCGCATGGGGGTCTGTAATGGAGGGCAAAGTGCAAAATTAAGCAATAATGAGGAAGGAATGGCATGGAAATACTGGGATGTTTTGACCGTAAGAGGAGAAACAAAATGTACCTGTTTAAATCAGTTAGCCAATCAAAATGCATTATGCTAGTAGCAAAAATAAAATAATTTTGAAGTGATGAAAAATATAACAAATGTCTTTCACTCAAATACATTTTTAATGGCATGAGCAGTCAGTTGAGTATATAGTAGTAGTAGTTGTGGTAGTAGTGGTAAGGTAAGGTACGCTTTATTGTAACCCTGTAGGGACAGTTGTCCTCTGCATTTGGAATGGAATGATATGCTTTTTATTTATACAGGGGCACAACAATACATTAACCAAGAGAAGTCATAGGAGAGATGCTGGTTCAGGTTATAGCATGAATGCTGATTTACACCTGTAGTCCCAGAGCAGGCTGCTGGAAATACAGAAAATACACACACACACACACACACACACACATTCTACATGCAACTGATCATTCAAATCACATTCATCCCGTACATTTGACCCATCCTTCAAAGCCACTGGGCCATCTCCTCAGGAACAGTGAGCATCTTGTTGATAGTCTGGGTCAGAACTACCTCAGCTTGATGATTTACTTATTGTGCATGTTTTGGGTTGATAGGGGAAACCGGAGCAAACACACCCAGACACAGGGACTACAACATGCCACTCGACCACCCTGTACTTATAATAATGGTAGTAGTAGTAATAGTAGTAGTATGATTGAATTGAAATATATACATATACATACATAATATGGCAAAAAAGTATATATATAAAAATTATGATGAATTATGTCTCCATGGAGGTCCGGTTGCTTTGCTTGAAATGTTTCACAATATGGCATTAAACTTATCTTTCATTTATTCATACACGTGTTTTATTGCTGAAAAATACCTTAAAAACATGCATTATTACTGTGGGCTCGCCTCGCCACAGATCTCTCCTGTAACTTGGCCTGGTGATGTCATCTGCTTGTCTCCATGGCGCTATAAGTTTATTTTCATTCTGTGAAATATTCCAGGTAAAACAATAACATCTTCACGGAGACAAAACTGATAAACCAGTTGTGGGACACATAATCCAAATTACAGGCAACAATCAACTTTCCTTCCCCCAAATTTAAATCTCAATGTTAAGAGTATATATGACCAAGCCACTTACACTATAACACGATTAGCAGACCTCCACTACTGCCTTAAGCCTAAAAACACATAGCTACAGCTCATCACCGCCTGCTGATAACAAACAACTGATTAGCGGCGGCGTTAGCTCCGCAGACGTGACCTATTGTCTTGCTAATGCGGCTAACGTGGTGCGAAAAGATTAGCCGGCAAATTTCACATCTCCGCTGAAGACTCAATTAACACTTGGCACTGACGATGTAGGCCTGGTTTAATAGTGTAATAGTAAGGACATATCTACGCACTGCTTTGAAGGCGGGGAAAGTGCTGAGTGGAGGGAATAAACAAAGAAATGGTGGCGGTCCATTTAGATGTAGTAACTTTATAATTATGTAGAGCAGCTGAGGACGAAGTGAGTGTTGAACTGGTACATTAGTGGTTTGTAACTGGGCTAGAGAGATTCAATTTCTTCTTATTACTACTACAGCTACTTTACTTCCAAAAGCATTTTAAAGGTGCACTATGTAACTTTTCTGGTGAGGGGTCCGCTATACCGGCTAGTCTCCATGTAGATGTGATTGCTTTACCTGAAATGTTCCACAGTATGGCCTTCTAAATGGATAATCGCCTTGGGAACCAAACTAAATCAGTTTTATTTTCAAAAGCATTTTAAAGGTGCACTATGTACTACTACTACTACTACTACTACTACTACTACTGATGATGATGATTTGTTACCTAGAATTAGTAATACATAATATAAAATTGTAAAAGCGCTTGTGATATTTTTTCAGGTACTACATCTGCTACTACTACTACTACTACTGCACAGCTAGTACCACCGCTACCACCTTTACTACTACTACTACTACTACTACTACAACTACACTAGTGCTACAACGACTGCTAAATACTACTGCTACTATTACTACTACTACAGCTACTACTATTACTACAACTAACAGTAGTGGGGTGTCTCCTACTTGCTTGTCTCCATGGAGATGTGATAGCTTTGTCTGGAGAGTTCCACAGTGTGTCCTTCTGGTTCTGGGTGATTAATTGGCAAACTCCAAGTAAATATCATACTGATGAAGGGAGAGAGTCTGGCTAAAAACTACACCAACTGGTTGTTGACAGTACATTGAAAAAAGAGTTCTTATATTGGGTCATACTGGGGGCTAAGGTCCAGTACTTGTGTGGATGATTGGACCTGGTTTGGGGGTCAGCTGTTACCATCTGGTTGGTAATTTTACACATCAAAATAAGTTGTTGATGTTTTCAATGTTCCTCAAAGGTTTTCCTTCCAAAATGCTGGAGCATAGATGTCACTCATGTTTTGGACCATAGTCAGAAGTTACAAAACATGTTGCTTTTCTCTGAAGTTTCAAGTTTACTCTTGTCCTTTGATATATTTATATATCTTATAATTGGATAATCGTCTTGAGAACCAAAAGACGAAATGGAAATATAAACATCAATATTTTCGCAATTAAGAATAAATCAACATTAAAATTGTTATCTGTAAAACCAATATTTGATTTGAACATCTTATCTGAGGATGCAGACAGGTCATGTTTATAAAATTTGAAATAAAAATTGTACATACCCTGCCTTTTAAGCATTTTATGTAATTTTGATTGGTGCATTTGTAACTTCCACAACTACGATTTAACCCCCCTTTCTTACAAGCCAACATCCCACTTCATATAGTATTTTTACAATAGCCTTCAGGTTATTCAAATCCCCCATCCCTGGTATGCACAGAACACGTGTAGTTTTAGCTCACATCCTTCTAAAGCTTGTATAGGACTCTGCCACTTCATGTCTGTGCTTGATTTTCTTCTTTTTTTTTTCTCCAAAGGATCAAACGGAGCCGGACTATAACGGTTCATCAAATGTGGGAAGCGCCTTTCTTTTCTGGGAGTGTTGCAGCCTGTGGCAATACAATCTCTATATCCCAATGTAATTATCCGGGTGGGACAGTGTCTCTAAGTGTTGGGACAGAAGGTTCCCGTAGTAGAATGACAGGTGGAGATTTGATGAATGAAAACTCCGCCCCCGTGTTACGACCTACAAGCTTTGGGGCATACTGCATAGATTCACTATGTCCGTGTACAAGTCAGGCTAATCGCGTGACCACTTGTACTTATTTCAAAAATGTGGGATTTGAATTCTGAAGACGTGAAAGAAGAAAAAGTCCTATCTTAGCAAAACGTATAGCTGAGCATTTGTTACCTAGAATTATTAATACATAATAGAAAATTGTACAAGTGCTAGTGATATTATTTCAGATACTACTTCTGCTACTACTACTGCAGTGCTAATACCACCACTACTATTCTTAATACTACTACTTCTGCTACTACTACTAAATGGTAATTGGTCACATTTTAGTCTAGCGCAGTCCATGCCTCTGTTGTAGGGAGTATTATACCTCTGATGATGCAGGCCAAGATAAGTATGCAGTGAGAGCCCTGAGTACCGCACAGAAATTGAATTTTTCTAACAGGTACTACTGCTACTACTGCTGCTACTATTAAATGGTAATTGGTCACATTTTTAGTCTAGCACAGTCTGTTTATGCCCCTGTTGTAGGGAGTATTATACGTCTGATGACATAGGCCAAGATAACACGGACTGAGCTGGCAGTGAGAGCCCTACAGCACAGAAATTGAATTGTTCTAACAGGTACTACTACTACTACTACTACTACTACTACTATTTTAACTAGTGCTACGACTACTATTACTGCTACTACTACTACTACTAAGTGGTAATTGGTCAAATTTTTAGTCTAGCGGTGTCCAGTCTGGCTATGCCTTTGTTGTAGGGAGTATTATACCTCTGATGATGGAGGCCAAGATAACAAGGACTGAGCTGGCAGTGAGAGCCCTCAGTACAACACAGAAATGTGACTACTACTACTACTACTACTACTACTATTACTGTATATCACCTATCCTGCAAAACCCCGTATACGTATACTGCTACTTTTACTCTGACATAATTTTAATGTTACAGTTAAAATAATATAATATTACCCCTAATTTGCCACTACTGCTTTGAAGTTAAATGTACTTTCTGTCGTCATATCCCAGTAATTACATGATTTGAAATGATAAGGCAGGTCAAAACACTGTTAAACATAGAGACATCTTAATAACAAGAGTGAGTATTGGATCAAGTTGACACCAGTACAATAATTACCCCATATTTTTGTTGTAAGCGTCCTGGATTAACCTGGTTATGTTGACGTTTTTAATGTGCAGATATGCGCCAGAGAGTGACTTACCCCAGAACAAAACCAGTTAATCCGTTTTTTATTGAATAGAGCCGTACAGAGTTTAAAGCTGTGATAATTGGGTTTACAAGAGGAGCAGACAATGAGCCAAACCGCACAAAAGCAAAAGTTGGCAGCTTGGTGAACACATCATAAAAAGTAAGGAGAGGCTGTAATAGATCTAAATGCAACACTTACAGACATGTTTGAGAATATAGGTGTCAACAGAGGGTGAAAGAGTCAACGTCTTAAGTGTATATACCACCATATGCACATCTTTTACACACATTTTTAGTTATAGTTTAAGGCACCGTGCTACTGCCAGCCTCATAAGATCAATTTGCCGAACGTCTCTCTTCGCTCTTCACCCCCATTACCCTTTAGTTTATATGCTTGCTATTAAAGTCCTTGTTTCAAAAATATCTGCCCTGTAAGTTAATCGTTTCCCTATAGAGGTTATGCAGATGACATCACAGCCTTTGGAACTTTAATGAGCGGCAAAGGTATATGAGAGTAAAACAGCTAACCTACATGTATGGGCACTGGAAAGGTATCTTGCCCAAGGACACAACAGTAGTATGCGGGGTTATAGCAGGTGAGTCACGTATTGTGTAATCTAATATTTAAATAACCCATCTTCTGACAAACTTCTGTCTTCTAAGGTGGCAGGGACAGTAGCTCAGTTGGTAGAGCGTCCGCTGATCCGAAGGTTGGGGGCTCGAATCCCGCCAGTGACATAAATATCATTGGTAGAACTGGTAGAATTGGTAAAACTGTGAAATCACACTATTACAGTAATTGCAATATCGTATGAGTTCGTTTGGAGATGGGCTTTCTCTGTGTGTTGTGATGCAAACAGACAGAGCAACATTTTTATCTGAAGTGCCTCCTTGTTCTTGTCAAACTCATCATTATATTAAGCTTAGAATAATATTGTGAGTATCTTGTTACTAGGTAAAGAGCATAACACTGTGTCATTGTAATAGATACTGTGTAATTACTAACACTCAATGCTATGTGAGGCATTCAAGCAGCTGCCGGGATTATTTTTACACACAACATGTCATTAATAAGAAAATAAAGCCCATGTTATACTTTTGCTTTAACCATTTAACTAGATAAGGTTAACGTCATTTTTAAATACGCCATATGAATAAAAATTACATTGACGTAAACTGCAAGAGCCTTTGTGTCACATTTGTGTACAGCGCTTTCCCACCTTCAAGGCCACTCAAAGCGCTTTACATCAAGGAACCACTCACCCATTCACACGCACATTCACACCCCAGTGTACGCAGCCACTGGGGGCGAGGTGGGTTAAGTGTCTTGCCCAAGGACACAATGACAGTATTCATCTTTGGGAGCTGAAATTGCTTGAATTGGATCGGACCTCTCAACCAATGATGTTTACGTCAAGAGAATTTACGCCAAACTTCGGATCAGTGGACAAACACTCTACCGACTGAGCTACTGTAAAGAAACACTCAGAAAAGAAGCAAATAAATGTGTGATACTACTGAAGTAAATAAGTATAATTGTTTTGTTTTTTTTGTTGACATAGCAACTGTTTGATTCTACCAGCTACATTCATAAAGATCAATTAGTTGAGACTTACTTTGTGACTACAGGCAAAAATAATGCTCCACAATATGTCTTTAAACTGATCTATCTCCATGGAGACAAGCAGTCGACACCTCCAGGACAAGTTACAGTGTGAAGAGAGGCAAGCTGGCCCAATGCAAATGGCATCTGTAATAGAGACACAAAAAATATACCATACTGTAGCACATTCTTAGCAAAGCAATTACTTCTCCATGGAGACGAGTAAGTGGCATACCCTCCACGAGAAAAAAGTTACACAGTGCACCTTTCACACTATAAACAAGACATTTAGCTTTAGATTTTGGTACTGTTATTACGCTATTCTATCGTGTTTCAGCTTCACGGTTGACTACAAAACTGCCTCTAATTGGTACAACACAGCTCAAATGCACTTCCTGTTCATTATTTACCTGCGTCTGGGAGCATGAAGCCCTAATGGGAGAGCAAATTTGTGAGGTGACCACCATCCAATTATGTGTAATTGGAGGCTGACAGAGCTAACCTGCGCTAAATCAGATCACCTCTGTATAATCACGACCAGGAAGTGTTTTTGTACCCTCTAGATTATCGCTCTTTACAGACAGACACATATTTCTACATATGCAGTAATGATGTAACTGTAAACATTATTTGTGGCATCATTGTGTTATGCATGGAGTCAGCGAGGGAGAAAAGGACCATGGGTAATTCTTGTTTATAGGCAGTGATTGGAGAAATACTTTGAATATGTATTTAGTTGTAGAATACTGAATACCTGCATTAAGATATATTTTGTAACATATTCTGAATACTTAGAAAATGTTAATTTCAAGTTGCACCTAGAAACAGATTTATATTTGTTTGACTGTTTGTTCTCCATTTATTTATCACTAATGGGAGAAGGAAAAATCACATTTGCACTCACCTCAAGAGCATTTTTTCTCTCTAGCACTGTGCAGTTTGAAGCCTGAATTGAGTACTGCAATGTACTCCTTTGATTTTAGAAGTAACTATATTCTGAATACTACCAAATAAACGAGGAACTTAATACAGTTACTCAAAATGTGTACTCTGAATACGTGTTCTCAATACAGTATACAATTCAGTTACTTCCCAACACTGTTTATTGGTGCCATTTTGAGGACTTCCCACCATTTAAAAGATACAGAATGTTTTTCATAATTCTAAAACCCATAGATATCAAAGCCAAACAGAAACAAAACATATTAGCTAAGTGAATTTCCCTGGCTTAAAATGTGTTTATATGCATATAAGCAATACATGACAGAATGGGTCATTTTTACTGCCTTATACAAATACAGTAGGTGTATTGGGGGTGGATAGTGGTGTATGTGGTAAGCACCCACTAACTAAAAGGTTTTAGGATCAAATCTCACACATGCTGTCGTAGCTCTTCACTCAACAGACATCGCCCACTCCACCTTCCAAACCACAATACAACTGATTTAACAAAAAGCACATAAGTCCAAGTGTCTCTTTTGAATGTTAAATGTAATATTCAGACTACTGACCAGTGTCTATATGGTAGATGTGATGCTGCCAAACCACTCGCTTTATAATTAAACTGAAAAACAAAGCTGCACATCTGGAACCACGTAGCTCTTATGAACAAATGGCCATAACTGACAAATATTGTGACCTGAACGACTCAAATTTAGTTTGGTCAGCTGCATAAATAAAAACCCACTTTGGCCACAATAACCCACAAGCCAGAAAAGCACATCTGATCCGCCGTCCACAAACAACACATTGCAGTGGCTTCAGACCCATAAAAACCATATCAAATCAAACATCCAGGGTTTCGACCTCAAGATAACTTCAGCTGACCGGAAAGT
The DNA here is from genome assembly GCA_000787095.1 of Periophthalmodon schlosseri. Classification (NCBI taxonomy): domain Eukaryota; kingdom Metazoa; phylum Chordata; class Actinopteri; order Gobiiformes; family Gobiidae; genus Periophthalmodon; species Periophthalmodon schlosseri. Next base: position 47,587 of record KN478722.1, read on the forward strand.
GACCACTGCAGGACATTTTGAATGATTTGTGGATAACGTTAGCTGTTTTGGTATCTTAAAAAGGCACACAGGATTTGAACCAAAATGTGAATGGAGTTATTCTTTTTGAAATGACGTAGCCTTTCTAAAATGAAGAACATACTGTATGTGCTTTAAAGATGTGCTCGTGTAACTTTTCCGGTGGTGCCGTTTGTGGTTATTGCTTAACGTGAAATATTCCTCTGCACGCCATTAAAGGTTCTATCTTATGCAAAATTCCCTCTTGTGAGCCATGGTATAATGCTGTTACCTCATCAAAAACATACCTGGAGCTGCGTTTGTTTCATTCACACATGTTTGAGTAACACTTTATTATTATCTCCAAACTCTTGAGTAACCTTTATTATTATCTCCAAACTCAAAAAGCTCTGTTCCACCTTGTGATGTCATGAAGCGGTTGTTTTCAAGTTAACAGCTTCTTTTACCTTTTGTTCAGTAGAGGTCAAATGTCATTGTTCCAGTGTCTCCTAATAGAAGTGTTATTTTTTGTGAGTAGCCATAGATTTGTTTTGTCACACATTTGTGGAAATTTTGCAGTACTGTGATCACTTCATTGTCAGTTCTTTCTGTAATCTGCTGAGCACTGGTTACACATTCTGCTGTTTTGTCTTATTGCGTTTGGTCTAAGTAAAATGTCCATTGGGTCAAAGTAAATCTGCAGTAAAAAATGGGCTTTCAATCAAATTTTTCTTTGAACTAAATGTAAAAAGTGATTGAAAAAAAAATCTGAAAGTTTTTTAGTTTGGTTCATTGAGAGACTTTTTTCAGTGCTTGTGTGATTGGGCTGGCCTCCTCACAGATCTGACATGTAACTTGTCTCCATGGAGATAGCTAAGTTCACCATACTGAAACATTTAAAGCAATAATATCTCTAAGGAGCCAAACAGGTGGTGGACTCTCTTTCAGTTGTATGCATTCGCAAGCTAGTTTTTCTTATGCCAAATCATTGTAATTGTGGCTTAAAGGTGCCGTACCTGTTTTTTACTGTCTTAAAAATATGGAAAAACAGAACTAGTTCATTTTAAACGGTTTGCAGTGGTTCAAAGTTATTCCTCACTTACTTCATGCATCCAGAACATCTTAATTATTCACAGCAATGAGTTTATAAGCGCTTTTCAATAGAAGTTGCCACAGACCACAGTAAAGCTAACAACAACTAGCATGTGACAGTGCAGTTCCTGATTCTTCTACAATAAAACACTTCATAATTAGACCTTGAGCGCTTATACAATATATCTGTACTGGAGCAATACTGATTATGCTCAAATACATGGAGAAAAATGGGTACAGCCTTTTTAATTTACTGGTTTTCATTCAAGTTTATTCATATTTTTCTTCTTGGAGACATTGTTCTGCCTCATTAGTGGCTGATTACATTCACTTACATCATTGCCGCTCCTCCGCCCAGAGACCTCCACCCTCACCTGATGCATGCCCAAGTCCCCATCTCATATTCTCACTCTGCTCTTGTCTCCACTGGATTTGCCCTGTAAGACTGCCCCCGTCTCTGCTCCTCTGCTCCATCTCAATCATCTGAAGATTCTCCTCATAGCCTCAAACCTGCCTCAAGTCTCTGCCCTTTACTTCCCTATTCCATTCCCTCTGGCAAGATCTCATAGAAACACACAGGTTATTGTAATTAGCTTGGGGTGCAAGAGTGGCAGCGTCAGGAAGTAAGTACTCGCCTTCAGTCCAGGAGGTAGGAGTTTCAATTCTCTTTCAAGTGAATGTCTACCAGTCTACCTACAATAATAATGTGGTTGGTTGCAAATGGAAGGGCACCTGGTATAAAAATCTACCAAGTCACTGTGCCACTGGTGTGATATGGCAACCATGGCACAAAAATGATTAGCCAAATTATTTTAATTCAATATAGTGGAGTAAATTGGCTCCAAACTGTATTAAAGCTTCCATCTGTAATTAGATAATCCGATCCGGTCGTGTTGTATTCTCACATATCACCACTAGATGCTATCTACGTCACTGCTGTCTGACAGTGCGCCAGTTTTGGTCTGACAGAAGAAGACTTTTATTTAAATAAGCGTAGATAGTAGCTTTAAAGGTGCACTGTGTAACTTTTCTGGTGGAGGGTCCACCATCTACTTGTCTCCATGGTGATGTTATTGCTTTGCCTGGGATGTTCCACAGTATGGCATTAAACAAATATATCTTGTATTTATTGAATTACAGGTATTTTTCATTTCTCAAAACGACCGCAAAAACATACATTATTTCTGTGAGTGGGCCCACTTCTCCACAGATCTGACCTGTAACTTGGCCTGGTGATGTGGCCTTCTTGTCTTCATGGAGACAGTTAGATTAAATGCCATACCGACATCTTTATGGAGTCAAGCAGGTGGCGGTCCCTCTACCGAAATGTTACACAGTGTACCTTTAAGGTCTCAATTGTGTGATTAAAAAAATAAAAATAAAAATAAAAAAATAAAAAATTATAATTGGTCTCAGGCTTTTGGAAAACAAACAAAAAAAAATATTATCATAAACTAATAATACACTAATAATAAACTAATAGTAATTTTTATTTTCAATTTGAAAAACACCTTGCAAAAATAAAGCGATGAAATGTGAATGTATAAAAATTTGAATAGCAACACAAAAATGCCTTCCACGTATCCATTTTGAATCTTATGCTTAAACGATATGCAAATAACTTGACTATTAGCTGCGATAACCTCAATGACACAGCATAAAAGAAGGATAAAATGAATATGTTGAAATCAAGTTATGATGGTTTATTAGACACATGTCCAAAAAGTGTCAAAGATTTCCATAATCTGTCGAGGACTCCGACAACATGACCAGCCAGCAGCACATGAAGCATATTTTCACTGCTTAATATGTAGCGTATGCCTCATTTTCCAGTGGACTTTGATAGAGGCCTGTCACTTTTTGAAATCTCTTGACTTTGATGGTGCAAATCGCGATATGCGTAATTTGGCAGTTCCTCCGACACTCACAGATGAAAAAGATTGGCGTGTGGTAGTACCCATGAGAAGTACATGACAGTGGCACTTCTGAGCTAATGTTTCCTCTTTGGGGGAATCTGCTGCACTGGAACTCGAGAGGTTAATGTGAGTTTGGGTATTCCCCCTGTATCTGATTGGCCACTGGCACAGGCTTGGATCATGATGTAAATACGGGGCTTCTTTGAAAACACACAACGCACCATTAGCAATTCTAAACATCCTGGTACTGTACAGAGGGAGCGCTACCTATAATTGGTAACACATGGCATGGGTTTTTTCCACAGAAATACACCCGTAGAAAATCAAATGTAGTGGTTTAGGCTGTGTTCACACTTCATACATATTAAAGGTCCTATATTGCGCAAAATCTACTCTTGTGAACTTTTAGCCGTGTTATAAAGCTGTTACTTCCTCAAAAAACATACCTAGAGTTGTGTTTTGTTTCATTCACACATGTTTGAGTAACACTTTATTATTAGTCTGTCTACATCTTCAAAGCTCAAAATGCTCTGTTCCACCTTGTGAGAATTACTGAATTAGCACAGTACCATAGTAATGTGTATAAATGAAATAAAACTACAAAGAGGTCTGGCAAGTTACAGCATTTTAAGGTTTTTATAATCTTAGGAAAACATAAATTCAAAATGGCGAGATTACCTCAGTTATTATTCCGTATATGTATTGTACAGTAATGGCTAAAGCAGAGAATACAGTATGTCTTTAACTTGAGCTCAAAATCTGAAACATGTGCTCGTAAAACTGAAGCGGACGCGCAGAAATCCCATAGACCCACCGTTTAAACCCCGTCTTCATAACTCAGCAGTGAATCTGAGCTGACAGGAAGCTAACCATATATCAAACGCAGTGCAGTGAAACGTTACAGTCGCTTACAGTTTTACAGTGCGGCGGGTGGGCACCTGTCACTGTAAGTATAGCCTTATGCGAGCCACTTCACCTGCCCTGGGACTACGCAGGGGAAAGGAATGCGTCCGATCTATACGGGCGCGTTTGGGGGCTTTTACGACCCTGCCGAAACATGAATGGGACTTTGTGAGTTAAAACGCGTTCCTTCATACGGGAGAGTTCAAATAATAACACCTTTATCCACTTTCCTGGTTTGATTTTACAGTCTGAAAACAGCCACCCTTGTAAAATGATCAAATGTTTTCTTTAGATTTTTACAACCAAATCTTATATTACCGTAATGCCCATGAAACTAACAACTTTTGAGTCAAGACGATTTGTACCAACAAAAAGGGATGTTAATAATAGAGTTAGACAGATATTTGGTCTTGTTAGCATATTGGCTATCGGAGAGATTACACACTTCTCCAGTACTTTACGAAGAAGTGAGTCTGGTCGCCGGTGAATCTCCCAGAGTTCAGATGGGCGTGACTGACAGGTGGATTAACCAATCACTGAAACGCATGGTCCATCTATATCAAAACAAATATGGCTGCTTAAGAGGAAAAAGGGGAAAAAAATATCTGAAAAACATCACGGATTTCTTCGTTTCACACGCGTCACTGAAATAAACAAATCTGATTGGATGGTAGTGTTTGGTTCTGGCTTGAGATGTGTTGGAGGGAGCTAAGTTACCTTGGGTGAGTTTGTGGTAAATTTAAATGACATAATTTGGAGAAAATAATCAAAATCGGCCCTACAATATCGACAGAGGTTATCGGCCATTGGTTGCTCTGGATTCTAAACAATCGGTATCGGCACTGGCCATGAAAAAACCATCATCGGTCAATCTCTAGTTAATAATAATCTTAATAAAAAAATGTAGATTCTTAGTTAAGTTATTTAGCTAAACACAAATATTGCAATTCCAATAAATGGTAAGTTGGTAATGGTAATAATGCCATACACACCAATATGGAACTTTTTCTGGTGTGTGGGAAGTTTTTCTTTGAATGTTCCACAGTATAGCTTTCAAAATCTTACTTAAAAAAATACCTTGTGAAACCTCCATTCTAGTGGGCTCTCCTCTCCACAGATCTGACCTGTAACTTGGCCTGTAGATGTCATCTTGTCTCCACGGATATTAGCTCAATACAAAACCGTGAAACATTGCAAAAAAATACAAAATAAATAAATAAAAGAAAAATGTCCATGGCGACCAGAAAAGTTACATAGTGTGCCTTTAAACTAGCTTACAATTAAAATATGTTTTTAAACGCAGCTAGTTCATATAACCAAGGTCTACGTTTGCTGGGAATGCCAAGGTTTGTTTACACGCTACAATTTTATATGAATAATACTATGCGATTTTAATCATCTAATTATGCTAATCTGCTATTTTAAGTTGTAACGTCTTAAATCTACCCTTGCCTCATTATTATTATTAGCAGAAAGGGATTACGAGGGGTTTAGCATTTTAGCTTCATTAAAACCACTTTTGGGGATCGCACATGCTAACATCGCTAGCTAGCCCCCCAGTGGACCCTCATTTGGATTCACTGTGTATAATTGTATGGGCTGTAGCACCACTCACTCCGATAGTAAGTTTGCAGACAGACAGCCCTGTCAAATCCACTCTGGTCCGAATTTCATCTCGTTAATTTGGAAGAGGGAGAGTAGTTTTGTGCCCCGGTGGAGAGCGGCGTAGACTGGCTGGGTCCACAGAGAGTTAGTCCAAGGTTTATACATAGCCTGCAGACATATCAGAGCCCAATGCCTGGCTCGAGTCAATATGGCCCCGGGCGAAAAAATGGTGGTATACCGGCTCCTGGCTCTGCAGAAAAACAGCAGACGTGGAGTTCATTGCAAATAAGAAAAAAAAAGGAAAAAAAAAAATCCCAATTCTCCAGTTTAGTTTCCAAACTCCAAACTTGGACCATGTCACCCCCCCACAACACCTTTACTCCTTCTTTCTCTTGTTCCTCCAGTTTTGCTGCAGGTTGTGGTGGTAAGATTCTTTTTTCCCCATGATTATTTTGCAGTGTTGTGTGTGGTGAGAGTGGGTTGGGGCTGACAGCAAGTTTGATCTGCCAGCACAGGTCTGGAGTTTTCCCCTCATGTCTGACCCTGCAGACCTGAACCAACTGAGCTTTGAGTATGTTTTACCAGCAAGTAAAGTATGTGATTAAAGCTGCAATACGTAACTTTTCTAGTGGAGGGCCTGCTACCCGCTTGACTCCATGAATATGTTATCGCATGGCCTGGATAGCTTCATAATATGGTGCTCAACTTATCTACAGATGAAACCAGAAGTTTACATACACTATATAAAAAAGACATATATGCTTTTTTCTCACTGTCTGACATGAAATCAGACTAAACTTTTCTTGTTTTAGGTCAATTAGGATTAACAAAATTATTTCTATTCGCTAAATACAAATCTTCAGGCATCTGTAATTTTGACCCAAGGATGAACCAGACTTGTGCAAGTTCACAGTTCTCTTCCTGATATCTTGACTGATTTCTTTTGACTTTCCCATGATGTTACACAAAGAAGCAGTGTGTTTGAGGTGTGTCTTCAGATACATCCACACTTGTGTCTCTAATTAACTCAGATGTTGTGAATAAACCTATCAGAAGCTTCCAAAGACATGACATCATGACAAGTATTGCAAGATATGTTTAGAAATGAGAAGCAGATGAAGTGTCTTCCACTTTCTTTCATTTCTTTCAACTTTCTTTCATCTGTTTGAGTTATATGAGTTTTGGAATCAATTTTTCAACCCTTTTTGACATCCTTTGTTTTAAATTTTGAATGTAATACTTATAATAATAATAATGTAATAGTCTCACCTGGCCCAGCCCTCTAGTTTAGGCCTGGCCAAAATCTAGTGATGCTGTGAAACACTTTTTGCAGTTTACAATATTACAGTTACAATATATTTTTTGAAATTAAATTATTATTATTATTTTTTTTTAAGTCTGTTCTTCTAGTGACAAGTTCAGTATTTTTCCTTGTTTACTTGGTTGAGTGTAGCTGTTACATGCCTCGCCTCCTGTCACCCCACAAGTTTATCCATCCTTCAACACTCTGGTTCTTTCTGACTGATCACATTTGACTCTGAGCCATTTGAAGAGGCTGAGTGAGCACTCTTCCTGTGTGTCTATTATGCCCACACAAACGCACCTCTCTCTCCCCCCTTTCCCTCTATTTATTTCTCTCTCCGTCTCTCTCACACTTTTTGTTTCTCTTTCACTCTCTCCCCCCCTTTCCCTCTCCCACTCTATTCCCCCTCTCTATCTGTCTCCTTCTCTTTCCTTCCATCTTTCTTTCTCTCTCTATCTCTTGCTCTCCCTCCCTCTCTCTGCCTGTCATTCCCTCCTTCCCTCACTCGCTTTCCATTCACCCAACTCTCTCCTCTCTCTCTCCCTTTCTTATTCTCTCCATCCCTCCCTCTCTCCCTTTCTCCTCATTCTCTCCTTTCCTCCCTCTCTCTCCCTTCTCCCCCTCTCTCCTTCCTTCCCTCCCTCTCTATCTTTTTCTTTCTCTCCCCTCTCTCCTTCTCTCCTCCTCCCTCTCTCTTTCTCTCTCCTTCTCCCTCCTCCCTCCCTCCCTCTCCCCCTTTCTTCCCTCTCTCTCTCCTTTTTCTCCTCCCTCCCACTCCCTTTCTCCCCCCTCCTTCCCTCCCTCTCCCTCTCTCTTTCTCCCCTCTCTCCCTCTCCCCTTTCTCCCTTTCCCTTTCTCCTCCCTCCCGCTCCCTCTCTCTCTCCTTTTCTCCTCCCTCCCTCCATCGGTCCCTCTCCCTTTCCCTTTCTCCTCCCTCCCACTCCCTCTCTCTCTTCTTTTCTCCTCCCTCCCTCCATCGCTCTTTCTCCCTTTCCCTTTCTCCTCTCTCCCTCCCTCTCTGTGGTTGACGGAGCACAAAAACAACACAATCAGAGGCTAACGACTGGCGCACCCGCAGCAGGTGACTCAGTGGCTCATAATGAAGAGTTTAACCCTCGACTCAACACAATAGTGAGACTGTGGCTTTATTACATCCTCCCAAAGGAACACAGTCACTCACTTATCAACACAAAAGCACAAGTGTCTGTTGCTCCTCACGTTTGCACAGACAGAGTGGAATTTTCCTTTTGTTTATTGAGGGAAACAGTAATTACAGCTTTGGTTGATAAAGTGTTTTGAAAGCCAAAAGTATTTGTTATCAGTATTCAGTATCTACGTTATCTGCATGGCGCTAGCATGTTCACTAACACACAATCACACTCATTCACACTGACCCATTCATAGATTTAAGGTCATAAAGTATCTTGCCCAAGGACACAACAGAAATATGCAATAGAAATTTAACTACAGACAGGTGAGTGGCCTTAGCAAATGAGCTGCTGCAACCCAAATCCCCCAGGTATTTTTCACCAATAACATCTCCATGGAAACAAGCAGGTGACAGACCCATTATTAAAAAAAAAATAAATAAATACATAGTGCACCTTTAAAATGCCACACAATGGAAATATGCAATGGGAATTTAACTACAGACATGTGAGTGGCCTTAATAAATGAGCTACTCTAACCCAAATTGTCAAGTTACCGGTATTTTTCAACAACATCTCCATGGAAACAAGCAGGTGGCAGACCCATCATTGCAAAATGACATAGTGCACCTTTAAAATGCCAAGAACACAGTAGAAATATACAGTGGTAATTTAACTACAGACATTGGGCACTAACAAATGAACTACTACAATCCAAATCATACATTCACTGATTCATTTTATTCAAACTTCTATGTAACATTTCTGGTTGTTCCTGTGAAAATGTTATTGCTTAGCCTGAAATGTTCCACAGTAAGGCATTAAACATATCAAACATGGTCTTCACAGCTCAAGATCGATACCCGCTGCATTCGAAATAGGAAGTGAGCATGAGCACGCTTCCGGCTCCGTCGACTCTGGCTCCAGTTCACTTTCTATTGAAAAACTGTCGCCCCTCTGGTGGTAGCGTCCTGTGGTTGTCTCATTGAAGATCTTTTTAATGCAATACTGCAGAACATTCGGCAAAGCAATAACATCTCCATGGAGACAAGCAGGTGGAGGAACCCTACAGCAGAAAAGTTACACAGTGCACCTTTATAAGGACACTTTATAAGGACAACTGGTCCAAACATCAACATGGTTTTGTAGTTTTTAAACAATTGCCTTGATTCTTCAAAAAAAATTAAAAAAAACATACAAATATGGAAATGTAGTGGTCTTCCCCAAACTCAGTTAAACACCTAATTTTGATTTGAAATCCAGCATTTAGTTAGAAAAAGAGGATAGCTGTATTCTTCATATAAAGTCAAGTATAATGTTTGAGATAGTCCCACACCAGTTCTATACATCTCTACATTACTATTCATTGTTAAAGTGAATATTTATGAGTAAAAGCACACATTTAGCCTGGCCTCCCTGTGTCTGCTCCTCAAACAGAATGGGGTATGACACTTGTTGTATTGTGGCGTCTGAAGCGCTCTGTCAGAAACCTGTTTACCGTCTCACAGTCCCACAGGCACAGCCCTCTCTGCGACGCTACATCTACTTCTCTGCCAAAACGCTCTTTAAAACAACTGCTTTTGTGATCGCAGTAGGAAAGATGTCAACGTTATACCCTCAGAGGACGAATTACAGCTGAAAGAGACAGATTGTAGACATATGTAAATGTACAAAGCATGTGTCGTACAAAACCACCAGCAATTTTCAACTCTCCTATAGATATACACTGTTAACCTATTAATATGGTGCCTATTATTAGCTAATGGCAATATTTAAAGGTCCTATATTCGCAGAATCGACTCTTGTGAACTTTAAGCCATGTTATAATATAGTTAACCCACAAAAACATACCTGGAGTTGTGTTTTGTTTCATTCACACATGTCTGAGTAACCTTGCATTATTAGTCTGTCTACATCTCCAAAGCTCAAAATGCTCAGTTCCACCTTGTGATGTCATGAAGTGGTAGTTTTCAAGTTAACAGTTCCTTTTACCTTCTGTTTAGTAGAGATTGGCAATTCCAGGGCTGAAATTATCCAAATGATTCTAGTGAAGGTGTGTGGAGTTTAAAACCACAGTGGAGCACTTCCTGTATTACCACATGACATCACAAGGTGGAACAACGTGTTTTCAGTTTGAGAGATAAACTCAGCCTGACATCACAGGTGGAACAACGTGTTTTCAGTTTGAGAGATAAACTCAGCCTAAATATGCAGGATTTGTGTGTTAAACATGTGTGAATGAAACAAAACACAACTCCAGGCCTGTTTGTGATGAGGAAACAACATTATAACATAGATCAGAAAATAAGCGTAATGTGGGCCCTTTAAAGACTCTGTTTTGATGATTTATGTGAAATGGGTCCACATTCAGGCAGCTTTTATGATTAACTTGAACTTTGTAAAGTCAGATTACAACCATTTAAAACACAACATAATAATAATGTTTACTTAAAGCTCTACCAACTGAGCCACCGTTGGTAGAGCGATAAAGCCAAAACACGACTATCCTGTTTCAAAGGATGTTGCCAACTGCCTATATATTGGAATTTAAAGGTGTATTATGTAATTTTTCTGGTAGAGGAGATGTTGCTCATGCAGCATTAAAGACTAAGTTACAGGTCATATCTGTAGAGAGGCGACCTCGCTCACAGTAATAATGCATGTTTTTCAAGATCGTTTTGAGCGATAAAACACCTGTGATTGAATAAACGCAAAATCGAAATACGTAACCCAGGTAAAACAATAAACAATCTCCGTGGAGACAAGCAGAAAAGTTACACAGCATCTTTAAAATGAGTCATCGCTAGATTACAATGTATTTACAGTGTTTTGTAAACCAGACCTCCATTTCTGCACATATTGTACGGGTTATACATCTCAAACCATCGTCCGCCAAACACAAGCTAACTGGAGTGTCTTGCTAAAGGGAACATCAACAGCATGACTAGAGAGATTACAACTCGAACCGGCAGCCTACTCATAATAGGTCAAATACTCACCCTCCTCCTTTTGGCTCTGCTTCATTTTTAATTGATAAACAAAACTATCACTGCTTCATATAGCCCTGATATTTTTCAATGCTAACTTTGTGTAATCCCTCTGTGTTAAAAATATACGTCATTTATAATAAAACAAGAAGTATTTGATGCTAAAATGAATGCTCATGTCCCTATATTCTTACTATCAAACGTAGCTGTGATGATTAGCCCTGTAGACATCGCTTACACGCAGAGCAGAACCAGTTTTGAAGCATTAAATAAACCTTAAGAGAGTTTGGCTAAGGCACTCTTCTGTCACTCAGTATTACAGACTATTTTGTATTTTCCTTTTGTAATCTTACTCGCTGTCCTTTAAAACCACATTGCTAATTACTTAACTTAATCAGGCTCTCGGTTGGGGAATTATTTTTGCAGCCTGAAGCGACTGGTAAACCTTACATAGAATAGCTTTTGTCATTTAAAAGCCTTAATCCAAGAAACTGGTTTATCTCTTCCATTTGCTACACGTTTTTATCTGCACAGTGAGAATTGATATTGTTGAATTACACCTAAGGATAATCTGCAGAATCAACCCAATTAGCGAGGCTTCGTTTATTACTTGAGAGTGTGTAGTTACTGGGTGGTGGCACTTTTTGAAAATTTTTAAATGTAAAGGGAGGAGGGGCCTAACGGCACAGGAAAGTGTAAGGAGAAAGTAGACAACACAAATCCCACAGATGACTGAGAATGGGGGGAGAATACTTGAGAATAAACTCCCACTTATATAGCTTTCTGAGACTGTAAACTATACTTTATGCCAGTATTTCTCAAACTGGGGTGTGCGAACGACTCTTGGTACGCCAGGCTCCCTGCAGTTTGAGTATTTGTTTAATTTAGAAACAAAGATATTCCTGTTTTTGTCCTCCTTCGGGATAATCGTTATTAGAAACTGCCTTATCCAGAATACACACCTCCAATGGGCGTGATTGGATTAGCCAATCAGGGAAAAGCATGGTCCATTCGTGCCAAAACAAATACGGCTGCTTAAAAACAATCACTAGGGATTGAAAAACATTGCAGATTTAGCCTTGTTTATGCCTGGTATAATAGGTTGAGATCTGGTGGTACTCAGATAGTCAGAGATTATCTTGGGTGGTAAAGGTAAACAAGGTAAACAAAATAATGGTGATTGGGAGGGGTAACAAACAGGTGTGTTAGTTTCAGTGTAGTTAGCTCCTCCCTTCAGACAGATATAAAGCAGTGTCCACCAATAATCTGACCAGAACTGAAGAAGCGGCTTGAATGAGCAGCGAAACATCTTCACTCACAAAACAAACAAACAACTTTTTGTCCATTTAACAGATTTGAATTTGAATTTTACTATGGATCAGCCCTGGACGACTGAGGGATCACACAGACGTCTTGGGTGGTAGTTGGTGTGAAAAGTTCGAGCGCCACTGCTTCATGCTATTGGTATTCCAAACGGCCTCAGCTCAGTAGTACTGTAACACAATCTTAACAACAGTCCAGATTTCATGGAATTTTCTCCGTTGCTACATTTGAGCGTCGTTGCCAAAATGGAGGAAACCGCTCGCTGACTCCTTGCGTGCAGCTGTGGTCCACCAAACCGTGCCATGAATCCAATCTCTCCCAGAGGTGTAGAAAAGTAAACCGTATATATATTTCTGTGTGAAGTTGCATCTGTCAATAAAGCCCCAGTGAAAGAGTTGATTATACAGCTGGCTGGCTCCGGGCCCTTTCTCCGAAGACAGGAGCAGAGAATGAAAGTAAAGATCTGACTGTTTGACTTAACGCTCGCCCCTTAGTTGTCCAGGCCGCAGCTGTAACGCACCAGTCAAAACAAATGTGGGATGCCAACACGCCCTGCTCCATCTACACACAGCCAAGGGTGTACTTAGTTATTATGGAGTCAGGTTCAAGGCCTTCTGTTTCTAGGCTCTCAATTGAGCTATCTGATATATAGTGTTGTCAGATCTACTTGTCAAGTCTACTTATATGTCTAGTTAAAGCAACGTGGAAAGTCTCCAGTTGAAATCATTTGTATGAAAGAGAGTTTG
>KN478722.1:60682-72620 GCA_000787095.1 Periophthalmodon schlosseri
TCGGAAGAATAGAAATCGACTAACCATCTGATTTATGTATAACGGATCTGACGGAGTTGACGAAAACGTGACGGAGTTGACTGAAATGTGTGAACATGGCTGAAAACTGGACAAAAATCAATCTTTTAATCCAGACGGAAATGGATGCGACAGGTTTAACGCTAACAGTAACAATCAAGTCCACTCTTCCTCCTCCCTCGACCCCCTGTCTCTCAGTCTGCATCCACCCTTTATCCTCCTCTCCCTCGCCTCTGCTCCTCCAGTGTTTCTTTCGTCTTCTTCTGCCTCTCCTCTTTTACTCCAGTGTTTTCTCCTCTTCTTCTGCCTCTCCTCTTTTCCTCCAGTGTTTCTTTCCTCTTCTTCGCCCTCTCCTCTTTTCCTCCAGTGTTGCTCTCCTCTTCTTCTTCCTCTCCTCTTTTCCTCCAGTCTTTCTCTCCTTTTCTTCTCCCTCTTCTCTGCTCCTCCAGTGTTTCTCTCCTCTTCTTCTGCCTCTCCTCTTTTTCTCCAGTGTTTCTCTCCTCTTCTTCTCCCTGTCCTCTGCCCCTCCAGTGTTTCTCTCCTCTACTTCTCCCTCTTCTCTTTTCCTCGTGTTTCTCTCCTCTTCTTCTCCCTCTCCTCTTTTTCTCCAGTGTTTCTCTCCTCTTCTTCTCCTTGTCCTCTGCCCCTCCAGTGTTTCTCTCCTCTTCTTCTCCCTGTCCTCTGCCCCTCCAGTGTTTCTCTCCTCTTCTTCTGCCTCTCCTCTTCCCCTCCAGTGTTTCTCTCCTCTTCTTCTCCCTCTCCTCTTTTCCTCCAGTGTTTCTCTCCTCTTCTCCTCCCTCTCCTCTCCATGAGTTTTTATTCTGATATTGGTGATTTTACATATTTTACTTTGAGCTCTGTCAGGCTCATCGTTGGCCTAAAACACATTCAACTTGACACTGTAAAACATGTTATTTATGCTGTAAGAATATATATTATATTATATCACACTATGAAATGGCAGTTTAACCCATTTCTAAGTTCACAATAAATCATATCTTATAAGCACATTTGGAGGCTACAGTTAGATTTGTCAACTCCGTGTGTGACAGGACAGAGTTGACATAAAAGCATGTTTTTCCCTTGTTAAACATATGTGGTAAACTGCAGCTGCCTAATGACCTCACTAAAGGCTCGGACTCTCTCCAGTTCTGTTTAAATAAATGTGTCAGAATAGACTGACGGAGTTGACACTTTCCAGCTGTGACGGCAGAAATTTCAACATTGTTGATCTTAAATATAAAAAGTGTAAAAGTGATCAGGTTGTGTGTAGCAGTGCTTCAGTGGAGTAAGGGGAACAAACTTAGGAGATGTAGATAATAATATTTCTCCCTGATTTTTTTTTTTTTTTACTTTTTTCTCTCCCTGAGTTTTTTGAAAATGTCTCACAGAGTTGACAAACAGATGGAACACTACTTTGAGCTGAATTTTGAAGAAAAACATTTTCACAAATTTACTTTTTACATTTTTTGAATATTTAAAGCCTTTTAATTCAATCTAATGCAATTTTTATTTGCATTAGATTGAATGCAAATAAAATTGCATTCAGTTTTTAAATGTTTTTTTGAGCAGGTTTACTCTCTGATCCCTGGCAGAGGACACACAAAATTACACTGACTTTCATTTACATTTACATCAAAATTGTTCAAAAACATCACAAATATTTTCAAATAAATAGCTTCAGGATACAGAGCCCCCTTAGATGTAACTTTATTAGTATGACAATTATGATATTATGAAAATATTTTCTACATATTATTGTGTTTTAGAGAGGCCCTGTTTTTGTCCCAACTCTCAAGAATCACTGTGATATTATTTTGCCTAGAATGTTCAGTGTGGCATTAAATGTGTCTATCTTGATACTATTCAGTGACACTGAATGTACCTAAAGATACGTTGGAAAACATTCTTATTGTGAGCGCAGTTGTCTCTTCACAGATCTTGGCTTAGTGGCATCATCTGCTTGTCTTCATGAAGATAGAAAAGTTTAATGCCATATGTGGGACATCCCATACAAGGAAATACCATCTCCCTGGAGACGAGCAAGTGTCAGACCAGAAAAGTTACATAGTGCACCTTTAGTACTATGTAAGTATGTGTGAGCCAATATTGAGAAGATCTGGCATAGAATCTTTGAGCATTATCCCACCCTAAAAATAACCAATGAAAACAATTTTCCAACACCACCCTAAAATCTACCCCTCTATCGCTGTCTCTCTCTCCTCCCTCTCTCCCTCCCTCTTTCTCTCCTCCCTCTCTCTCTTTCTTCTCGTTCTCATGCTTTTACAGTGAGGTGCGGTGAAAGCTCTCTTTGTTGCTACGCTCTGTGGAGTTTGAATGCTCCCAAACAAGCGCCAAAGTGCAGCCAGCCCCGCGAAGACATCCCTTGAAAGGCATTCTTCCCCTGACTTCTCCCTGGACCCTCCACAATGGGCACCACCACTCCTTTCTAGTCAGGCCCGCGCTAATGGCTAAGACAATATTTGCAGGAATGAAGGGGGATTTCATTTGCATTCACAGGCCTGTCTACGTTTCTATTCAGCCCACTTCTCAAACTCGGGCTGATTTCGCTTTGATTTCGCCGATGCGCCCCTCCCACCAAAAACTCTGTACTTTTTTTCCACTCTTTCAAAGACCATTTACAGCCCTGAGCTTGGAGTCGCTGGCAAAAAGCAAAGCAGAGGAGAAAGGAACAGGTGTGGTGTGGGAAAGTGGTCAAGGCTTGGCAATAATATACTATATATACAGTTATATAAGTGGTGATGGCACAAAATGTCTTCCTTGCTGAATGAGGATCTAACTATCTTATACTTTGACTTTTTTCTGAAGTTACCAGTAACAAAATCCACTCATTATTGTCTAAAGAGTCATTTGACACAATAATCTTCTTGCAAATCCAGAATGATGTCTCTCTGTATTTTTTATACAGAGGGATATCAGTCTCGTCACCACTCCCTTTGTCTCAGGTCAGAACCAAACATGATCGTCCAATCAGAGTTGTTTATTTTGATGACCTATGTGAAACGAAGGAGCTCATTGGTCACCCATCATTTAGAACAAAATCACATTCTCTCACCTCAGATTAACAATTTACTCATCGATTCTTCAGAACATTTTTTCAGTGTGATATTTTTTCCTGTGTTTTTTTCCTTGTAAGCAGCCATATTTGTTTTGATACAAACTCTGGGAGATGCACCTGTGTCCAGACTCACATCTTCGTAAAACTGTATAATTTGGATCCCAGGTAAGCATTGGAACAGAAAATATTACTTCTCTGTGCTACTCAATTTGCATAAAAAAATAAAATAAAAAAAAATGGACGAATTTTGGTTGAAAAACATTGCATTGTTTGTATAACCAGATGTATTTTCAATTAAAATAGCTGTGACACCCTCGGCTCCCGTGGGACTATTAAAGATTATGCGTGAAGCAGAGCAAATCCATGATCCATTAAACGTGTACAGCTGTAGGATCATTACAGACACACTGGAGTTATTCTTCACGCCTATGTGAACATCCTGGCGACAATTCAATCAGCACTAGCACTTTTTAAGAAAAAAACAGGCAAAAGAGTGTGGACATTTAAACAAAAAAATAACATGATATAATTTAAAATGAAGCAACTTGAAAATGAATGTAAAATGAAAATAGATATGGATTATTCAGATATAAGTTATATTCAGATATAAGTTATATTCAGATATAAGTTATATTCAGATATATGTTGTAAATGCAGGTGTGTAAAACAGTTTATATTAATCAGTTTATATATTATTGAAATTTCATGAGCAAACCGAACCATTCAGGAAATTTACACACCAAAATATTGTAAATAAGTTTAATATTTGTGACACTTTTACATTGCAAATACTGATGCAACTATTCATAAAGAGAGTGGATGTGAATATAAAGTACACCACAGACCCACAGACCACAGTTCACTGTCTGCATCTACCCATCCATCCATTTTCTTCTGCTTTGTCCAGGGATGGGTCGAGAAGGCAGCAGTCAACAGAGAGGCCCAGGCTTCCCTTTTCACACACACTTCCTCCAGCTCTTCTGGGAAGATCTCGAGGCGTTCCCAGGCCAGCCGAGAGACATAGTCCCCTCCTTGAGGCGTTCCCAGGCCCATGGGTCTTCCCCGGGGCCTCCTCCCTCCAAACTGCTCCAATGCAGGTCCTAGTTCGATGAAGCCATCAGGGCAACATCAGGATGCATACTGTCTGCAGCTAATTGTAAATAATTGTACTGATCACAAACCCAGAATAAAGAGTGGGAATGGGAATATCACTGTGACAGAGCTGTAGTTCGATAATGAACTGCTACGCCGTGTCTTGCAAAACATGAATGCCGTCTTTTCATATGTCCATACAGATGACACGTGCCTCCATTTATTTGTCCAGTATTTATCTATAACCACACACATTCTGACAGGACCCTAATCTTAAAGTGCATATGACAGGTGAGACTACTTATTTTTTCTTTTTTTCTGCTTTTTAAAATTTGGCGAAGCTTATAATTTTACTTCCTGGTTTGACATGAGCAGCAGATATGACATACACAGAGGTAATTCCAAAACTTGATTAGACAAATAAAAATGGATGACAACACACATCTAGTTTTCAATGTTTAATCTGTCAGAAAAACCCTTCCTCAGCATAAAATGTTCCTGGACTTCGGATGGAATTTTTGGTCTTGGTGACAGAGGTATTCTGCTTTAGAACTCACTGTATTTTTGTACTTTTCTTTTCAACATTTTTCCCCCACAAACTGCCACTTAACTCATGTAGGCCTAAACCTCAGTGGTGGAAGAAGTACTCGATTTTGATACTTACAGTACAGATACCGGAGCAAAAAAAACCCCAAAAACCAGTATTAAAGTTCCCATTAAAAAATGTACTTAAAAGTAAAAAATAAAAAATGTACCTATTTAAAAATGTACTTAAAGAGTAAAAAGTAAAAGTATTTCAAAGTATTTTGAACATGTTAAAAATAAACCCCTCAGCCTCAAACAATAATAAAAAATACTTTATCCTTTCAGTCCAGTTCAAAAATGTACTGGAGTAGAAAGTACAGATACCTTCTCTCAAATGTAGTGAAGTAAAAGTAAAAATATCCAGTTTAAAATGTAATTAAGTAAAGTACAGATATCTAAAATTTGTAAATAAGTAGAGTACTTTACTACTTTTACTTTGTTACCTTCCACCGCAGGTAGAACTATGATAAATACTTATAGTTCTACCAGTACATGTATCCCACCAAACCAAGTAATAATTAGAAAAAAACATGAAAACCTGTCACTTTAAGTCCATTATGTGCCTATATTTTGACAGACACCAATCCTGGACATATTCAGTGAACCTCACCTCCCATTCGCTCTGCCTGTCTTGTGCTTAGCCTGCTGGCCCGCTCCGCACATCCCCTCCAGCTATGATAGGATTATATCTGACATGTTTAAGGAAGTCACTTGGCAGCGTACACATTTCCCTGTGCCAACTACAACTCAATAACCTTGTATTGTCTGAGCAGGTTTCAACGACTTGTCTATCTGTCAAAATGGGCTCAAATTAATCCCTTGTACAGGAGAAGCAGATGAGGGCGCAGTATTAAGTCTGCAATCAGTACACATGTCAGTTGGGATGACAGAGGAGAGCTGTGCTGTTGGTAAAGCCGTCATTGCAATTTGATTTGAGTAGGAATTAGCCCTGCTTTGGTAAATGGGAGGGTTGGCAGGTGAGATATTAAAGGTATGCTGCATGGGAACAGGTTTGTGTATTATGGTCTTATACTGGGACCATATAGACAAAATACAGCCATATAAACCTAACCAGCTTTTTTATTTAGCATTTAGTGAATATAATTTATTCATTTTTTACATTAACGCTACATAGAAAGCCCATTTGACTTACTTTTCATCAGAGGTAGGGACTTGCATGTCAAGACTTGGACTTGAGACAGTCTTGAGTCACTATTTTTATGACTTGAGACTTGACTTGGACTTGAAGGCAGTGACTCGGGACTTGACTTGAGCCCTGCAACTTGAGATGACTTTAAAATGGAACACTTGTCTCTGTGCAGCTGATACATTCTGTGCTTACATTTAAAGGAACAAACTGGAACATGTCCCTCCCCACTCATGTGTGTGTGTTATTAGCATAGACTGTATAAAGAAGTGGACTAAGTGAGTGTGACGTCACCCATAGCGTTCGGCTCCAGTCAAATGAAGCTTATCAAGCCTAGCAGTTATTTATTTGATTGGGACAATGCACGCTAATGAACAAACATGATACAACATGAATGTAAACACACCAGATTATAGCCAAAGGCTAATTTCCATCCGGTTACAGGGGTGAATTTGGAACCGAGTTCCATATTTGGAAATTCCGACCCAAGTATCATAGCAACCAAAGAGCCAATTCAGAGTGAAGCTGTTGAAGGAGTAATGTCCTTTCCCACCTGCACCGCTGGTTTAGCAGGGAGCAGGCGCTCAGCAATGTTGTCAATCAAACCTTTGCTAACACTAGCAGGAGCGACCTCGGGGAAAGAAGGCATCTGATTTGTCTGTTATTAATGTTCATATCTTGATTTATGGAAAAAATAGCGGAATAAAAATACCAGTATCATGTAGAGCGGGTTAATATGAACATTTTAAGACCAAAATGAGGAGGTTCACTGCAGCAGTTACAGAAAGAGGGGCCACAGTTTTTCAGTGTAAAGTGAATTAGTGCCAGAGTCGGCTAGCACATTAGCTATGTCCATTTATATATACAGTCCATGGTTACTAGGAATGTTACAAGTGAAATACTGTGATATCGATATTGGGCCTGTGATAATAATTGGGTTATAAGCTCCCTTACTTAAATACATTGTTTTGTTGCAGCGACAGCTAAAAAAAACCAAAGGGAACCACATAGACCATGATCCTTTGCTCCATTTCAGTACAGACTACATGAAGAAGTTACTGTTATTAACCACTTTCAAATCTTAATTCTTTAGATTATGACAGTAATGATTCACTCTAAGGTTGTTATAGTACAGTGAGATTTGGATATTGTTACATCTCTATTTGTTCCCAAGACTTTTTAGGTAGTACAATTTATTTTTAAAAAGCATATAAATTGCAAAAATATGAGCTGTATTTGGTACTTCTGTTTAAAGACTTGACTTGACACTCAGAGCAGAGACTTGGACTTGATTTGGACTTGACTTGGACTTATGGGCCACTGATTCAGGACTCAACTTATACTTGCCTGTGTGTGACTTGGGACTTGACTCCGACTTGAGAGCAAAGACTTGAGACTTACTTGGTCCCACCTCTGCTTTTCTATTCAGATGCCTGAATTCCCAATATGCAGTTATACCTTGAAAAGAAAGGCCAAGGTGTTATGGGTAATTTACATTGTGATATGTATATTTATGGGAATGTATTTCATTATAAAAAGGTTTCTCCACAATATCAACTCAAATGTTTCAAATGTGTTGGCCTATATCAAATCTGAATTATAATTATAATCTGATCAAACCTGCAAATGAGAAAATTGTACAAATGTATTCACTCAGTAGCTGGTAGAATGTTTGTCCAATGATCTGATCATTGGGAGAGCAGTCAGATCCCGATCCTAGCTCCCACAGATGATTACTGCCGTTGTATCCTTGGGCAAGACACTTAACTCCCCTCGCCCCCAGTGTCTGTGTACACTGGTGTATCAATGTGTGTATGAATGGGTGAGCGGTTCCTTGATGTAAAGCGCTTTGAGTGTCTTGAAGGTGGAAAAGCGCTATATAAAAACATGACCATTTACCATTTGATCAGTTTTATTTAGAGGCAGTTTGTACTACTACAACTTTTACTACTACAATATTTGCATTTTTTCTAATTACATCTGGTAAAATACTGTTGTCAGCTTAACACTACAAACTATCTCTGCTACTATAACCACTAGCTTAATCCTGCTAATGGACTTTTTAATAGTTCCTTGCAGGTTTTCTTTCCTAACTTCTTTACATAAACAGCCTTTTCAGTTCAGGAAAAGTCACCATCACACTTAGACCAATTATGAATGGGAAAACATCCTTTATGAATACTACTTACTGTAAACATTATAGACACAAGCCTCCTCACCTGTTGAACTCTGCAGACAGCCCCACCCCCTCGTCTGACTTCCCTCCCTCCTGTCATTGTACTGGGATCATGCTTTGCTAATGTACCCTACAATTAAGTCATTTTGGAGGAATTTGAGTGCACCGTACTGCTGAGCTGGAGTCGCTGGAGTGGCTCTGGTCTCGTCTCCTTCGGTGTGTGATTTTGTGTGATTTTGTGTCGTCTCTGTGATGTGTGCGTCTGGGCCTAAAGACGAGACGATAGGAAGAGTCAGCAGTACAGACAGAGCTATCATCACTGCCGCTGTAAATACTGTGTACTTTAATCTAACTCCTCAAAACACAGGCGTTTGGAATGGACAGTATCATTTTGGTATTTGATGAAAAGAGGAGTTACCTTTGTGAGTCTCAAAGGTCGGTGCAGGTACGACCCAGGTGGAGAGAGTTTTTTGGCATTGCGCTGTACTGTAGGGATGGAGTATTGATATCGATACTGACTTCATGGTCACATTTTCACTCTACCAACTGAGCCACAGTCGCCCCATACAAATGTGGGTGTCAATACTGTTATCCAAATATTAATATTAATACTATAATTAGCCTATGCGCATTTTAAATGAAGGACATTTCTTGATTGTTTAGTGTCAAAACACCTTCATCAACAGCATACTGAAGTATTTTTAGTCCTTTAGAGCCTATTTGAAACCCTTTCTTTTATACATACGTTTATTGAAATACCTGAGTTGGACTGGTATCGAGTATCAGTATTGATATTGAAAAAAATTACCCCCAAAAGTACTTGATATTGTACCAAACATTGTGGTATCATTATCCCTATTGCACTACACCTACCTATGTGTGACTGTAGAGCGCGATTGGTGCTTGTCGGCCGTTGGCACAGATTGACGGCCATGTTTCCATCAGTCTGTCCCAGGGCAGTTGTGACTATGGAAGAAGCTACTACGTCTCGATGTGTGGGGGTTAGTACATTTTTGCATCTTTAAATTCATGTTGTTTTAGTCTGGCATTCTAAAAACACTGACCAGAAAAAAACACATCATTAGAAAAATACTTAAATGAACTGGCCTGTGTTTGAATAAATGATAAATGAAAAAAAAACAAAAATCTTCACCTTTAAAATATGTTGCTTATTCCCTGAAGTTCTGTCAACAGTCTTGGATAGAGTCGTCATGTGTTTGTGGAGGAAGCGGAATCCCTGAGTTTTCCCAGAGCTCCCAGAGTAATCACAGACAGAGCCGAGCGAGACGTCTGCTTCCCGCTTCCTGTTTGAGCCGCAGCCGTGTTTTTATCCCAAAGACGAACGGAGCCGATCCAGAACAGGACACAGCTCTGCAGGTTTAGACATGTCTGATCGTCAGACAGGTTAGACTTCAAAAAACAAAAAACAAAAAACACGCTACTCATCGGCTTTTATATGGCGTAAATCATATCTGGAAAAAAAAGATATGAGATGAGGTGAAAATTCTGCAAAAAAAAAAAAATCGAAGCATTTTCATAACAAATGTAGTACTCATAATATGTACGGAAGAACTATACAAAAATAGATTATTATACAAAGTAAACTGACCATATAAATTACACCGTTATGGAAATAATAATATAAAGCCTTTTACACACTACAGGACCCAATTTGCTTCTCCCTGACTTGGGATAGGCGTGATTTAGGATCCTCGTATGCGATTTTTAAGCTGCAGCGCTCCTCGTGTGTGGTGTCCGAGCGACTCTGAGCTGCTCTGTCATATCATAAATTCGTAACCACAAAACATCACCACGGCAACAGCCATTAAAAGAGAGCGTCAGGGGCAGACGGAGTGACGGACGGATTACTCACCTCGTAAAGTTCTGAAATTAAACTGGAGCATTCTCATCCATGTTATCCATTCAAATTTGTCCTCTGCAAGTAATGACACCCAGTCCACAAAACAGCGCTATTAATCCAGTTTGAAGCGTTGTTTAAAAAGTAAAAAAGGGATCCATGCAGCGAGACTGGGGTGAAGCTGCTGCAGATTAGCAATAGTGATTCTACTTCCTGTGTCATTTGTCGTCAGCCTTCTGTGCATTAAAAAGCATTTATCTGAACTACTGCGGCACATTTCTCAAATTTGACTTGCATCTAAACTAGAAGTGCAACGCTCCGATATTTTCAACACTTAAGATTCTCAAAGCCAGTCGTTTTACTCTAGACAGGAAACAGCTGAAGCGAGATGAGCTCATAACTTTTAGCTTGTGGTGTGCGGTCTCTTCACTGCCATATCCCGCTATCCGATTCTCCTCATGTCTGTGGTCTGAGCCTTTCCACACTTGTATTAGCTTTGCCACAGCTGCCCTGGGGCGTATAGACAGAAACATGACTCCCAGTCTGCCAAACACCTCTCCAAACACTCTGGACTCAGATTGGTCAGATTTTACTGAAACTTATACTGCTTAAAGTACTAGTATCGTATCACTTATACAATTATTTGTACTTTTTTTGAAGCATGTATCTTTCTCTTCATACTTTTTAACTGATATTTGTTTTATTGAGTAAAGATCAAACTGCTGAATCAACTAATGGTTAGTTTGGGAAGCTGGCTGTTACTCCCTGTTGTACACCTACACTCAGAAAAATTGTTCTCATTGTGGTTTGGGACACATCCATGGTGTATCTAACTTAATGAATAATGACATGAGCTGAAATGCACCCAAGGGTCTGTGGTCTTTAGGGTGCTGTGACTGACACCCTCCTACTCAGAGCTCGCGGCTGTTACTCTATGACATAAGAGCATAAACACAAAGAGGTCTTTCTGTTTGCAGGCGTATACTGTACTGTGTAGGGAGTGTACAAATGAGAGGCTTTGGGGAAGGTCTAAATGTACTTCTTTATACAGATCTTAAACAGAAAGAACCAGGGAACCAAAAGTATTTAAAAATATGAAATGTGTATACTGAAACATTGTAAAGTTACCCATTAACCAAGAGCTTTAATTAAAATCAAATTGACTTCTACACATTTGTTAATCTGGAACGGTTCTCGCTCAAAACAGTCACGAAAAGGTAACGCCATGAGGAATATCTGAATCTGATTGGTCGAAGCGTCACAACAGCGGAACAAGCCGAAAAATCAAACTTTTGTTACATCCAGTTGAGAGAAAGGCACAGACATCACAAATACACAAAACGCTTACCTTCTGCACATTTTCACAAACAAAATAGTCAGTATTTCCTGGCTGAAGTACTTCTGTCGGCGTCGCCATGTTTGTTTTGGTTCACTTGGTTCACACTACACACCTTTTGGCTTCTGCACAAACCTCAGTGCTGCTCTGTGATTGGTCCGCCCGCCCGATAAACCATACAGCGGAAGTCTCTCAAGATGGATTCTCGTGAGTTTGAGAAGTCACAAGTATCGTGAGAATCCATCTTGTTGTGCAAAGTTAATCACCTGTAGCATAAACCTGAAATTTATATATAGATTTTGTTTAGTAGTTCTCAGAATCATCCCAACTTTATCCTTACTACCTGTTTTAGCAGTGTACAAACTAATGTGTTAACAACTGTTATTTGTGTCTAAGTGCCCTGCTACTATCTCATGATTAACCCGGGTGTTCCCCTCCAAAATGCAATGGCAGAGTCACGTCACATTGCACTAGTATTTTCATATATTTGACAAACATACAGTCTATGACATTGTAATTAACTAACTCTTTTAATTGGGTAAATATATTCCAAATGGATTTCATCTTACTTTTCTCCGTAAGATTTTGCAAACATTTTTCACTTAAGCTGTGCCAAATAAATTCTTAATTCTAAGTCAAATATAGTC
>KN478722.1:81996-96321 GCA_000787095.1 Periophthalmodon schlosseri
GGGAAAGAGAGAGAAAGAGAGGGAGAGAAAGGGCTGGGTAAAGAAAGAGAAACGCAGAGGGAGAGAGAGTGCGGGTAAAGAAATGGAGTGAGAGAAATAAAGGGAGAGCGAGGGGACCCAGGGGTGCTGGTTGGCCAGTCTAATGCATTATTGAGCAGTGCACGGCCATCAGCTGCAGCAGGTTGAAAAAGTCTTATTAGCCACTGCAGACACAAGACGTGACAGAAACTGCACCGGACACAGATGGAACTTTGTAAAAGGGGCGTGCGGGGGCTTTGGGACGCAGGGAGTGGGTGAAAAGTGGATCTGTTTGCTTGTTCAGAGTGTGTTTTATTGAGCTGGAGATTTGTGTTGGGTCATGCAGTCGGGGATACAGAGAATTACTAGAGTCATGAAATTTTGAAGTAGTCCTGATGGGTCAAGGTCAAGGGCTTATATTTTACACGAGTTGTGTTTAAACTTGCAAATATCACTTTAAAACTTCCACCACAACTAAATCTGAGCTAGACCAGGACTAAACCAGAACTAAAACAGGACTAAACCAGAACTAAACCAGGACTAAATTAGGACTAGACCAAGACTAAGCCATGACAAGACTAGAACTAAACCAGGACTAAAACAGAAGTAAAGCAGGACTAAACCAGGACTAAACCAGGACTAAACCAGGACTAAACCAGGACTAAACCAGGACTAAACCAGGACTAAACCAGGACTAAACCAGGACTAAACCAGGACTAAACCAGGACTAAACCAGGACTAAACCAGGACTAAACCAGGACTAAACCAGGACTAAACCAGGACTAAACCAGGACTAAACCAGGACTAAACCAGGACTAAACCAGGACTAAACCAGGACTAAACCAGGACTAAACCAGGACTAAACCAGGACTAAACCAGGACTAAACCAGGACTAAACCAGGACTAAACCAGGACTAAACCAGGACTAAACCAGGACTAAACCAGGACTAAACCAGGACTAAACCAGGACTAAACCAGGACTAAACCAGGACTAAACCAGGACTAAACCAGGACTAAACCAGGACTAAACCAGGACTAAACCAGGACTAAACCAGGACTAAACCAGGACTAAACCAGGACTAAACCAGGACTAAACCAGGACTAAACCAGGACTAAACCAGGACTAAACCAGGACTAAACCAGGACTAAACCAGGACTAAACCAGGACTAAACCAGGACTAAACCAGGACTAAACCAGGACTAAACCAGGACTAAACCAGAACTAAACCAGGACTAAACCAGGTCTAAAACAGGACTAAACCAGGACTAAAACAGGTCTAAAGCAGGAATAAACCAAGAATAAGCCAAGACTAGACCAGGACTAAACCAGGACTAGACCAGGACTAAACCAAGACTAGACCAGGACTAGAACATTATAGTCTATATCATTATGTGGTTTAGCAGTAACACTGGAGTTGGCGATGAAGAGTCTTGGAAAGCATAGCTAATGCCCAAAATTTGAACCACTGACCCTTTGGTTGGTGGGCAGTGTTAAACTTTTATGTTTTCTAACTTGCAATAAAAAAATAATGAAATAAAAACACATGTTGATTATAAACTGAAAGGGAAGTGGAGCCATTTCTAGTAACAACCAAACGTATTTTCTCTTAATCTTAATCTTACCTAAACCTAAAAAGCATTGTTGTGTAACAGATAAAATGTGCAAATTGAAGTTCTCTACAGCAACTAAAAAGATGGTCCAGTGTGTTATTTATGTGTAGTGTCTATTTATAATGCAAACAGCTAAATCACTTGCATATTGAAAGAAACCAAACCCATTTGAAAACAAAGAAAATATCAAAATATAAAATCCTTAGTATAGTTTTAAAATAGGAAAAGTTGGGGTACTTATTTGCAGCATTTGGAGTATTTTGAATTTGAATAGTCCTTTCTACTACAATGGGAAGCTTTTGAGTATACTGCCTGGCTGGGTTTATCTGTTATTTGGATTGTGGCCACACTGCAGGGAAAGTGGCAAACGCTTTCTTCTTTATCTCCTAAAAACAAACTTTAAACTTTTCAAATCTTTTATTTCGGCACTTTTTTGGTTGGAAATTGTTTATTTGTAGCAGGAAGCCCGTTTCTTCTTTAACTACCACTATTGCCAACATTGGACATCTCAGCCAAGGTTTCACCGGTGGTAAAAACTCTCTCCAGGACTTGTCAGACTGAAGATCCAAGAGCATTTTTAAATACGCTCCACCAAAACTGAAAAGCTTAATTTGGTGAGTTAATGCTATGAAAAACCAATGATCATCCACACATAATTAAAAATAGATAGATTCAGATTCAACATATGAGCACTATGCTAACTGCGCTATGCTAACTGCCTGACATGTAACTTATTCATGTAATATGTTTTCATTTATTTACATTGCATCATGCCGAGAAGACTGCAAACATTTAGAATCAAACACAACGAAAGCTTGATATTTCATTTGAAGGTTGTTTTTTTTTTTTATCATTGAAATAAAACATTTTAAAAAACTACTAAATCTGGTATGCCATCAGCTTCAGACTTCAGACTTAATAAAGTATAATGTATCTTAACCCAGTTCAGATATATTGTAAAAGCAGCTCTTAGGGAAGTAAAAGGTCACATTTGCTTTTCTACCTTCAAGGCATTCAAAGCTCTTTACATCAAGGAACACACCCATTCACACACCTGTGTACACAGACACCAGGGGCGAGGGGGGTTAAGTGTCTTGCCCAACAACAGTATTCATTTGTGGGAACTGGAGTGAACCAATGATGTTTATGTCGAGAGCGGGATTTGAACTGCCAACCTTCAGATCAGTGGACGAACACTCCACCAACTGAGCTACTGTCGCCCAGGTAGTAGTAGCAGTAGCGCTGTTAGCATGTTAGGTGGTGTTAGCGTTACCGTGACAGCTCCAGCCTCTGAACGTTGTGAAAAGTGCTTACAAACTCATCGCTGTAATGCGTAATGAAAGTTAGGAAGATGTTTATACCTCTTCAAACCGTTTAAACAATTTTACATTTTTAAGATGGTAAAAATGAGGTGCAGCGCCTTTAATGAGAACGTCGTACCTTGTTCTATACCTATATATGCACTTACAAAACGATTAACGTGAGTCAAACACTAAGAGAACTATGAACTGGAAAAAATGGCACGCTCCGTTTAATAAAATGTCAACTTCAAGAGCTTATAAGACTGACTTATAAAAGTGACTTTGAGTTTGTGGGTAATCCTACACAGAGCCTTTGCTTCGTGTAAATCATGCAGAGACACATCAGACCGGTTTGTGTCCATTTGAAGTAATTGGTTCATGTTGTGCGGTGGACCATGTGACAGGAGACAAACACGTATCCCACATTCTACCACTGATAACGAACTACACTGGATCAGTCAACTCTCCTCACTACATACGGGTATAGTAAACTTATACGATTAATGGAACTTATACAGACGCCGTACACGGAGGCACTGTTAGGGAACTGACTATTCATTGCTATTTAAGTATTGTATTCAGTTTCATCTATATAGCTCATTTAAAACAACTTCAGCTGACCAAAGTGCTTCACACAAAACACTACTTTGATACAACATTTTATCGTCAAGTACATCTCCATCTTGGTCCTACTCGACATTTCTTTGTGGATGGCTCTATGTATTACCTCCGTGATCTGAGGTTATAATGCTCCCTACAGAAGAAGCAGGGGCAGACTTCAGTCGACAGTTAGGCCTGTCATGATACTTATCATACTATATCAACTTATCAGTCAGTATCTGAAAGTTGGAACAGTATTTTTTGGTTTTTAGTTTAGTTTTTAGTTCTCTTGCATTAGAAAACCAGAGTCTCCTACTTCACTTTGCAACTCTTGAGCTACTTTAACTATTTCCGCAACAATATGTAGCGACAACTTGGTCAATTTTAAATATAGTGAATTAATCCAGTCGTATTATGGTTATAGCAAACATTTAAATCATGTTTAAGGCGCTTTTTCAGTTCCAAGTTTGATTTTATTTGCAAATCCTCAACAGGCTAATCGTCCAGCTAGCTAGGCCCAACAATCCTGACCACAGACATAGCCAGTATTGATGTGACGTTCGCGAACGAGTCGGCTCTTTTGAACGGTTCCTTAACGGTTGGATCCGGATCAAATTTTTTAAAAGAGCTGAATCTTTTTCTTTCCTATTTCCTACACAGAGCCAACACAAGAATCAGCTCAGAAGCAGAGCAGGCGACACGAGTGAGAGATTTGTGCACATAAAACATATTTGGCATTGTAATAACAGTTTTTTTCATTATTATTATTGTAGTGCAACGTTTTCTTTAGATTCTGCATAATTCCAAGGGGTAAACACACTTCCACTCTCAGTTTGAACCATTTTAAACACATCTGAGCCTTGGTCGTTCCTCTCTGTGGTTAGTTTGTCGTTAAAATGAGTTCTCACATTGGCTTCTGTCATATAAAGAAATATTTAAAGAGCCAGTCTTTTGAAACGGCTCTTAAAATGAATGGATCCAAAAGATTCAGATCCCCTAAAAGACACGAAAGTCCCATCACTAATAGCCAAAGATCTGGAGATGGGTCCTACGTTGACACAGCATCATTGAAGGATGGGTCAAATGCAGTGGACATAGTGAATGAAAAGCTTGCACACTTTTCCCTTTACAACAATCTGACATTTTTTTAATCACAATGTGTCTTTATGTTCACAGCCTCAAGCACCTATAGTGATGTTTGAATATTACAATATAATTTCTTCATAAAATGCAAAGGACAAAGATCTTCACAAGGAACAATATAAGTTATCTGGAATACAAGCATTGCCCTTTAAAGTGTATACATCTGCCAATCATAAAATAGGCTGTTGCTTTACTGTGATGAACCTAAAAGGAAGAAATATTTCAAATCTTTCACAAATTACAAAAACTCCACATATTTTGCCTGTGAGAAAGCGGTGGTGTGAACGCTCTCTCCCTTTGCCGGGTGTGTTCTAGCTGATTCAGCGCTGTGTCTGATTGGACTTACAGGGGGAGGCTGTTTTGGTTTAATTAGGCAGCAGAGCCGAGCGGGGACAGTGGAAGTGGGGCAGAGGAAACCAGGCCAAACGTGCTACATTTAAAACAGTGGAGCTGAAGTCTCCCGAGGTGAGAGAAATCAACTATTACAGAGACCGAGGCTGTGATCAGACGAGACTATGTGAGTTTAGTACATTTAATCATATCTGCCTGCAGTATCGTTGGAACTTTTCTGATGGAGGGTCTGCTACCTGTTTGTCTTCTAGAATCCCCCATAATATGGCATTAAACTATCGATCTCCATAGGCATATGAGGGTGACACTAGAAGGCCAAGTTACAGGTCATATCATACATGTATTTTGGGTATTAACACCACCTGTAACTGAATAACTGCAAGATAGTGTAAGAAGTTTAATGTCATATTGTGGAACTTTTCAGGCAGGAATAACATTTTGATGGAGACAAGCAGGTGGTGAACCCTCCACAGGAAAGGTTACATAGTGTACTTTTAATTAAGAGCTGGGATTTAAGTCAGAAAATACGTAGAATAGAACATTTAATCCACATATTTCTATATAGGCCTACGTCTATTACGGTACATATATTATTCTTTCATCAGTTATTAGGAGGGATATAATCAACCAATATTCCCCAACAGGACTTGATACTTTGCAGTGACATCACGCTGGGGGCGTTCTACGTGTATCTCTATGGTGTAATGTACAGTAGTTACCACGATGACACGATGCACACATACAAACACTGCCAAAAAAGTTTTAAGATCGTCTAAAAACTCAAGAAAAAATACAAAATGGATTTAAACAGCACATTTTCAGGAGCCCATGGTCAGTACGAGCGTTCATGGTCCTGTTTAGGAGTTTGATTTTCAACAAAAAGGTGAGAGTGACTAACTGAAAAACTTTTGGCTAACGCTAGCTAGCTTATGACTGTAATTTTGTGTGTGAGAGATTTGTTTAAACAGCACAAATCAGCTCACCTGTCGTAGTTCAGTCTAGTAGTCAGTTCTTTCTTGTCCTTCCCCAGGGAATGTTGACATCAGCTGCAAAGTGTCAATAAGAATCTCAGTATCTCAGTATGCACGTCTGGGAAGATGGCATTGGTTTTATTTTTGTTGGACGAGATCCATAAGGAAGAAACCTACAGTCGTTGACGATTTTATCCAAGCAATAGAGACGTTATTGGATTAGAACCAACAGAAGAAACAACTGCCTCTGAGTATCATGGAGTTCACACTTGTACATAGACTCCATGCAAATTTCAACTAAACCGGAACTTATTCTGGACTAGAGCAGGTCTAAGGACTACTTAATAAGCTCAAATACCGTAAGTGACTACTACTGCTACTAACACTGCTCCTGTTGATTATGTAGTAATACAGTCTACAGTCTATCAACTTTACAGCTTCCCTTCAATAAATACAGCACAGCATTTTTTGAAATCCAAGGAGCGTTCAACCATCAGTAAGTCCCCTGAACCTGTTTTAACTTGAGCTCAGCCTAAGTGCATCCTTCACATAGGGCTTTCTTTGTCTGGAGACTCTCACTGGGACGAGTTGTGCTGCATTGTTGCTCACTTGAGTCTGTTAGCCCCATGCTCCTGTCACTTCCAATTACCCACAAGTCAATGTAGCAGCCTGCATCTGGAGCAACTGCCATTCCCCAACATGGTGTAGTGTGAATTGAGTCATTGGTCCATAACATAATCTCCCATTCATGTATTAAGACACAAGCAGATGCGTGTCTCCTGCTTAGACAGCCTTACATAGTCTGACAGTGAACTCTGCTCTGTACCGTGTGCAGCCTGGATTCGAATATTCAGATATCGGGGTGTGTAGGTAAGTTTGAGGTAAAATCCAAGACGTTGTGTTGTACAGAGCAACTATGAAGCAGGCATTGAGTTTTTAGGGCTCACTTGAAGCCTCTTTATAAAAAAAAACAAAAAATTAAAAAAAAACAAAACATTTAATCTTTAAAAAACATTTGAGTCTTTGAGGAAATTGTGATGCTTAATACCTAGACTTCAAAAGTGATAACTTAAAGCTGCACTATGTAACTTTTCTGCTTGAGAGTCCGTCACCTGCTGGGCTACATGGAGGTGTTGTGGAATTGCCTGGAATGTTCCACAGTATGCCATTAACCGTTTCTATCTTCATGGAGACAAGCAGATGACGCCACCGGGCCAAGCTGCAGGTCAGATCTGTGGAGAGGGAAGCCAGTTCATGGTAAGATCATTTTCAATGCGTGTTTTTTAAACAATGAAAACACCTTGAACAGTTATGAGGCGACTTACCAATAATGACAGAAATGAACCAGGTATAAACCGTGTTGGGAAGTATCTGAATACATGTACTGAAAATACATGTTCAGAATACTCATTTTGAGTAACTATATTCTGGTACAGTTGCTCTTTCATTTGGTAATATTCAGAATGCAGTTACTTTTCTAAATTCAAAGGTATACATTGCGGTATTTGATCACACAGTTTAGACTTCAAACTGCACAGTATTAGAGAGAAACATATAAAACGCCGATCTTCATGTGCAATGTTTCCCTCTCTAATTAGTCATATATAATTGCAGAACCAACAATGAAACAAACATAAAGCTGTTTTTATTCCTATGTTGCATTTTTACACTATAATTTAAATGCAACCCGATGTAAAAGTATCTTAAGTATTCAGAATACAGTACTCGGACTGGACTATGTATCAGAATATGTTACAAAACACATTTATTGCAGGAATTCAGTAACTAATTACATTTACAAAATATTATTCCATCACTGGGGATAAATATATGTCAGTTTCCAATTTCTTTTCAAGGGGCAATACTATACCTCCTGAATCAGTTAACCCTGCCCACTTTTGGGCTCTACAACCTAAACAAACATACTACATATGTTCATGTTTACATCATATTTTCATTGCAGCCTCAACCTTCTCCACTGGTGTTCGTCACTATGAATGGAGGCCACTGTAGGTCCCCAGTATGAGCTAGCATAGCCTAGTCAAAAACAAATGCAGTTTAGAGTGACATAAGTGGGCACAAAGGGGCTTTTGTTGCACATCCGGTGATACTGAAACTCTCTTTGTCATTGGTTCTATGCAGACTGGGAGCGCCGTGATACCCAGGCAGATTATTGTCAATAGGTTCAGTGTATTGAAGGCAGAGTAAGTGGTTTGTGTGAAACATTATACAGGCTTTTTAAACTGAAAAGACCTGTCACAAACCAGGAGCTAGCGTTAGCGTACTTATGCTAGCGTTTTGTTCATGTTATTCCCCGTGTCCGTTTGAGGTCTGGCCTGTTCGGAAATGTGCAAGAGAAAAAGTGTAGATCTTATCATAGCACACAAGGTAGTGAAAGGGTTAGAAGATCAAATTTAAACGCACATGACAACTATGCATAGAAAATACACAATATATATATTTTTATTAATTGGCACAAAGAGAAAATTAAGTGGGATTCAACCAAGTCATATAATAGAATACGTAATATGTTTAGACTTTTGGTTGATGTTGAATGCAGATTAAGTGTATTATTTGCATTGGGGAACTTTATCCTGGTGGTGATGAGAGGAGGATACGGCGAGGCTGAGGTGGTTGATAGTTCTGCTGCTGCAAAAATAGGACATAGTGTTTGTATCAGATGCCCTTCCTTATTCAGTCAGAACCAGCACAAAGTACACTGCCATTACTCTTTTGCTGAAATGTTGATACACTGATACTTTGGTTTAACAAGATGTTTAAGTGTTAACTATTTGTGCCAACTCTATCGTGTTATAGTAGACCCAAATACATAAATCACAGGTTACCAAAACTACAGGTTAGGGATATATGAATATCATGTCACATATATTTTTGTGTGTTACAATTATTGTGAGCAGAACATAGACTGTATAAAGAAGTGGACTGTGAGTGTGACGTCCCCCTTAGCGTTTTGCTCCAGCCAAATGAGCTGAGCAGGCTAGCAGTTCTAGGGGCGAATTTGGAGCAAAGTTCCATATTAGGAATTCTGACCGTGAGTAGAGCCAATCCGGAACGTGGCTGTTGAAGGTAACGCCCCTTCCCACCCGCACCACTGATTTAGCAGGGAGCGGGTGCTTAGCAACGCTGTAAATCAAACCTGACCTCGGGGAAAGAAGGAGCATGATTTGTCTGTTATTAATGCTCATATCTTGAGTTACAAACACAATAGTGAAATAAAAACACCAGGATCACGTAGAGCGGTTAATACAAACATATTAAGACCAAAAGGACGAGTCTGAGAGAGGACAGTTTTCTAATGTAAAGTGAATTGGAGTCGAAGGAGCCAGAAATGCGCCCATGATCACTTCCTATTTCCTAACACTTTAGCTATGTCCATTTTTTATATACAATCACATGATAAAATTATTCCGACATAAACAACTAGATAGAAAAGTGCTTTGCTATTTTTTTCAGAGTATAGACTGAATTAAAAATGGTTCAAATAATGATTATATTCAGGCCAGATTAATCCCAAATATTGATTAACCAAATCATTTCACTATTACATGTTGTCCCTCCAAAGTCTCCCTCCACTCCCTATGAGCCCTACTCCATTTTCTCACACTCTCCTGTATTCAGACGATACAGTGGTTTAATTCTCAGACTGCGGAGCCCGTCCCACCCTGCAGCTGAACCCTGACTGACCTGATAACTGGCTGTCAGGCCCGGAGCAGAGGGGGCAGGACGGGAGGATGGGAGGGAGGGGCGAGGAGGGGTGAGAGAGAGAAGGGGGGGTAAGAGAGAGAGAAAGGGGAGGATAAGGGGTGAGAGAGAGAGAGAATGGGAGAAGGAGGAGGAGTGAGAGAGAAAGAGTGGGGAGAGAGAGGGAAGGGGGAGGAGGAGGGGGGAGAGAGAGAGAGAAGGGGGGAGGAGGAAGGGGGAGCGGGTGAGGAGGAGGGGTGAGAGAGAGAAGGGGGAGGGGTGAGAGAAAGAGAGAAGGAGGGAGGGGTGAGAGAGAGAAGAGGGAGGAGGAGGGGGGAGAGAGAGAAGGGGGATGAGGAGAGAGAGAGAGAAGGGGGGAGAGGAGGAGAGAGAGAGGAGGGGGGAGGAGGGGTCCAGGAAATGGACCTCTGTCCCGTGGCCCGTTGACCCGCTGTACTGTTTGCTCACCTTTATTTACCCAGCGTCAAATCGGCCTCGTCCAGAAGCAAAGAATAAATGAATACTGCCAGGAATGAAACTGGGAAAATATCAGGGAGGAATGCTGTGCCGGAGTCTGTGTGTCATGTTTGTTTTCCTGTCCCTATTGTGATTTGGTTTGTGGTGAGTTACAACTTAAACATGAAATGAATAGAAGGTACGTCTGACACACATATGGGGAATTTGTATAAGTTTGTATAGGATATATATATATCAGAAGAGGGTCCTCCATCGAAATGTGGTACACTTTGGTCATACTACAAAGCCATTTGATAACATTATTCATTTATTATTATTATTATTATCATTATCATTATTGTTATTATTATTATTATATTTTTTAAATCATTTTTATCATATATTTACAAGAAGCATCTTTGTAAATGTATGATAGGACATTTTCATAGTGAATCAAACTTTTTAAAAAGGAAAAAAAAACAATTTGATTTGATTTTTTTATGTTTGAATCTTTGAGGAAATTGTGACACTTAAAACCTAGGGTTCTAACAAAACTGCTAACTTAAAGCTGCACTATGTAACTTTTCTGGATGAACACTATGAGCTTTCATGGTCCTGTTTAAGTGTTTAATTTTTCAGAAAAAGGTGAGAGTGATTAACTGAAAAAACTGTTGGCTAATGCTAGCTAACTTATGACTAATTTTATGCGTGAGAGACTTGTTTAACTGCACAAATCAGCTCACCTGTCGTAGTTCCAGCTACGCAATCTCAGATCAGGTGAAGGGACTAACTTTGAGGAAATTGTGACACTTAATACCTGGGGTTCTAACAAAACAGCTAACTTAAAGCTGCACTATGTAACTTTTCAGGTGCAGGGTCCGTCACCTGTTTGTCATTATAGATTTATTATTGAATTGCCTGGAATGTTTCACAGTAATGCATTAAACGTTTCTATGTCAATGGAGACAAGCAGATTTATTTTTACATTTCGGACAGCAAGTTACATATTATGTGTATCTGACACCATTAGCTGTTTTGTTTGTTTTTTATTTCATTTTTAGATAGCAGTTTTAAAGACACACTATGTAACCTTTCTGAGATATGTATACGTTATTGCTTTGCCAGTAATGTTCCACAATAGGGCTTTACATTTATCTATATTGCATTTTTTCAATTAAGTTTTTATTGTTCAAAAATATACCTTAAAAACCCTGCATTCTTATTGAGAGCAGGGTCGCCTCTCCACAGATCTGAGCTGTAACTATGCCTGGCGGTGTCACCTGCTTCTGTCTCCATGGAAATAGATAAGTTAGATGAAATAAGGTGACATAATGCATCTTTAATTTGACAAAGGTCTATAACAGTCTTTGGTTCTGTGCTACTTCTTTAGGTCACAGCTGCCCTACAGGGACAGTTCATGGAGATG
This sequence comes from Periophthalmodon schlosseri, assembly GCA_000787095.1. Lineage (NCBI taxonomy): Eukaryota > Metazoa > Chordata > Actinopteri > Gobiiformes > Gobiidae > Periophthalmodon > Periophthalmodon schlosseri. The sequence goes on from KN478722.1 coordinate 93,576, forward strand.
TGGAGGTGTGGCTGCCAATCTACCCCTATGCCCCCTGTGTGAAGTATCTTGGCAAAGGACACAGCAACCGTATCCACCGGGATCGAACCACTAATCTTCTGGTATATGGGACAACACTAAATCAATAAATAGCGTCAACTTCAACTTCCCATCAATTTACCAAGAAGTATATGTAACTACATGTATGTTTTGGCTTAGAGAAACCACATCAAGCTTTTTACATAAACAATGAGGAGACATGATCCTCAAAACCCCTCGTGCTGCTGATAAACCTGACAAAACACCATTATCCATCAAGCGTTCGCCTAAAAATCGTCTGCGTTCAGCCATGACAGCCCCCTCTGCCTGGTGGTCCCTGGTTCCAACACTAAACAGGCCCATGAACATACGATCCAGCAAAGCCCCATTTCATCACTGTCTGGAGCTCGCAGTGTAAATAAATGTGTTCGCTACAGCAGCAGAGGGTGGTGCGGAGAGCTACTACGAGCCCTGAGGAAATAGAGCAAGAGTACGACAAAAGTGTAACAGTAACCTTAACTTTGAAGGGATGGAATTGTGTTTCACGCTAAGCTTAACTGAAGAATGCTGATTCAAGGTTCTTGTGAAACTGGTCTGTTGTTTAAAGGTGCATTGGGGAACTTTTCTGTTTGTTTCCGCTTGTCTCCATAGAAACGCTATTGGTTTTTAGTAGGACGTCCGACTGTATGGCATTCGACCTGTCTGTATAGCTTTTTTTCAGTTGCAACAACTTAAAACGTGCTTTGTTCTGACTTGTGACTTGGTGGTGCTTGTATTCACAGAGATAGATAAATGTAATGCCATACTGTGCAACATTCGAGGGAAAGCATCTCATTGGAAGCAAGCAGGTGACAAACCCTCAATCAAAAAAAAAAAATACTACAGAAATCTATTTTACCTTGTAATGTATTAAAGAAAGTAAGGCAAAGATAATCTTATCTGGTATCCAATTGAGGCAACTCCCAAATTCCCAGTTCCCAAAGTTTAGGAATTATCATAGTATGTAGTAATAGATCCCTCAATACTTATCAGTCAGTTCATTTCGCTACCTGTATATGAGTTGATGCAGACAACTATCACCAGTCCCTGGCGAAACAGAGCAATATAAAGCACGCTCATGGTGTCTCTGCCTGCTGGATGTATTGGATTTGTTCACAGCTCACTTAGCCTGAAAGGGCAGAGCGACAGGGGGGAGTGAAGCCGGGTCAGAGAGGGTGACCATGGCTCCGTTTGCGGTTTGGGGCGACGCTGACAGCACTGTGGATCCTCTTTGAAACAGAGGAGGTCAGGAGAGGGGCGGGAACGTATGGGATGGTCCTGTAAAGTGGGTGCAGGCTAACAACTGGTCTGGGAGAGAAACGGGGTTAACGCAGAGTCGCAGATACGACTGGAGGATAACATTAGTCCCATCGGTGTGATCTGCTCCTAAATTGGTGCCAACCTTTACTAGGATCAAGTGTAAACAACACAAAGGGCTTTTTCACTATGTTTTTTTGTTTTCTTTTTTTTTTGTTTTGTTTTTTCTAAATGTGAGCAGGCTTGCATCTCCAGAAAACGGACTCTTAATCGGTCTAGAGTCGCACCTATCCAGCTTTTTCAGTTCAGATAACGATTGTGATGCTACAGAATCAGCTGATACCAGAGCAGAGACTGAAAACAGCATTTATGTCCTTTAAACAAAAATAAAAGACAAAGACAAACTGATCCAAATGTGTTATGTATGTGTTATTTATCTCTGAAGTAACTACAGAACAGCTCTGTATATATATAAAACAAAAAAAACAAAAAAAATCAAACATTCTGAGACTTTCTTTCTACAACCAGGAAATACTTTTACTATATCATCTTATATCAGCTTAACCGATATGTGGAAGCGAATATTTGATCCAGCATATTTTCCAGTATCAGCACCAATATCCAACACCAGTATCGGATCGGTGCATCCTCAGTCTAGAGAAGGGCCTGCCTCATGTTTGTCTCCATGGTGTAGCTTCCACAGTATGGCATAAAGCTTTTATCTCCATGGAGAATGTTCCAAAGTGTGGTTTTAACTTTCTATTTCCATGCAATCATGCAGGTGACTAAATCAGAACTAGCCCAGGACTAAGCAGAACTAAACCAAGTCTAGACCAGGAATAAACCAGAAGTAGACCAGGACCATCTCCAAGGAGAATATTCCAAAGTATGGTTTAACTTTCTATTTCCATGCAATGATTCAAGTGAAGTGCCACCTCCAGAAAGTGATGCTGATGCTTTAAGATATTGAATCTACTTCATGAACACTTTAACAGTGTTGTAATAACCATTTATCACACGATAATGATCTGATATTTTGTGTTAAGTTCAGAGTTGGCACCTTTTGTTGTTCTTGTAACTGTTTATGTGTTGTTAATGTAACTGCTTTTGTATGAGACACTTGGTTGCTATGACGACACGTTGATTTGGAGGTTCTATTGGTCAGTTACTGGTCTGTTTTGGAGACTGGCTCTAGTGAGTTGAGATGCTGTTGTTTTGCTCTTGTTTTGGCCTGGGTTCCGGCTACAGCAGCCCTTGTGTTCGGAAAATAAACAACCAGAAGAAATTTCTTACACCAGAACGATACTATACCAACAACTACACAAAAGCAAGTGTGACTTCTTCTTATACTGTCCAAATACATTTGTGCGTGATGAGGATAATAACTGGATGTTTTTTGGTTCAAGTTTCAGCTGTGAGCGAGTTGCTTGGA
>JACM01079156.1:0-14230 GCA_000787095.1 Periophthalmodon schlosseri
ATATTATTTTAAAATGCTTATGGGACCTTTAATTTAATTTCTTTCAGTCCATTCCTCACTGTCTTCTGCCCAATTAGCCCTGGTTTCATGCTCAGTGTCCCTGCTAACACAAGTCAGCAGAGCTGACCCAGAGCCAATGGAGTTTGAACGAATCGGCCAATTATAACGTGCCCTTAAAACTCCTCTCCCCCCATTTATGGATGGAAGAAAATATATCTCCCAAATCAATAAATCATTTTGTATCTACAATTTTGACCTTCGTCGCCTACACTTATCCAAAGCTAGTTTTTTCCCTTATTCAGCAGGCGAAGCATATGCCAAGTGAGATTAGTGAAACATGTAATTTAAGTCATGCATCTGTAGCCTATATATAGAGGTGATGTATAATTGAATGGTACATGTGCAGTAGTAGTCGTATGCATGTATGTATGGAACATGGCTATTCCTGTGTGGAATGTAGGCCTATGCATTACTGAGTCAGGAAATGAATGTACAACTTAATAATTTAGAAACTGAATTATACTATTTGAGATATCATTAACAAGTCAGTTCTTTCCCCCGCGTGCTCCGATAACTGATAGTATGTATATATTTATTTGGGGGACGACAGTAGCTCAGTTGGCAGAGTGTTTGTCCACTGAAGGTTGCCGGTTTGAATCTGGCTCTCGGCATAAACATCATTTGTTGAGCGCTCAGAACCACATCAGGTGCCACATCAGCCGAGCTGATGTGGTTCCAGCTGTTAAACAACTTCCTCTCAAATAGCATTACAGTTACACAAGCTAGCAATAGCCAACAGTTTGAGTCACTCTTACCTTTTATGTTGAAAACACCTGAACAGGACCGTGAATGCTCGTATTCATGGTGCTGAAAATGAATTGTTTAAATCCATTTTGTGTTTTTTTTCTTGTGTTTCAGATAATCAAAAAATGTTTTTGGTGCTAGTTTTAGCCCGATTTAGTCCGGGTGTAGACTTGGTTTGAGCCTCCTGTTCTAGTCCTGGTTTAGTCCTGGTTAGGTTTTATTTTTAGTTCCAGGTTTAGTCCCAGTTTATTCCCAATTTTGATGTGGTGATAGTGCAAGTTTGCATACACCCTAGAAGGTTCTGAACAAGGACTAAACCAGGTCTGAACCAGGACTAAAACTGGACTAAAGCAGGTCTAAAGAAGAATTAAACCAGCACTGACTCAAACCAAACTAAGTAAAGAAAATAAGGCTGCATTAAAACCACTGTACCTCATTTATCTTAAAAACGTGAAAAACAGAACTAGTTTTAAATGGTTTGCAGTTATTCCTCACTTACCTGATGCATTCTGAGCACCCTGATTATTCACTGTGATGACTTTATAAGCATTTTTCACAACTTTCAGAGACTGGTGCAGATTTTTGCCGTCACGTTAATGCTACAGCAACTAGCAGGCTAATGCACACTTCCTGAATATTAGACAATGCAGACAGCACGCAGCAGACTTATTTTGACACACATTTTGCTCAAATACCTGGGAAAAAAATCTGGTATAGAGCCTTTTAAAATTAAGGTTAAACCATATCTAATTCTGGACTAGCTCTGATTTGATGTCTCTGTTGTGTTGCCAGATTCTGACTCAGGAAGACTGGAACAAGGTCCTGTACAACGGCATGGCCTCCACCACCCCTGTGGCTGCTCTGTACTTCATCGCTCTCATGACCTTTGGGAACTACGTGCTCTTCAACTTGCTGGTGGCTATCCTGGTGGAGGGTTTCCAGGCAGAGGTATGGTTGTGTCTACAATGACATAAGTTTACAGATAGCTGGATAGAGTGGGTGAAGAAATGGCTTGTGTAAGGATGCTCTCATACTTCACACACTGCACAGTTTGTTCTGCAAGTTTGGAGTTTTGCTTTTGCTCGGTTCAAAATCCAGGCCTGAATGCAAAATAGCAAAGCACGTGATGATTTTTCTTTGTTTCTCTTTCTAGTATATATATATTTTTACTGTGAATATTTAGAACCTAAATGTTAAGTAAGTTCAATAAATAAATTATTGTTGAACTTTGATCTTTTAATGGAGGGTCCACTATCTTGTCTCCATGGGGATGTTATTGCTACACCTTGGAATGTTCCAGTAGGGCATTAAACTTATCGTTTTTGTGTTTATTCAAATACATATTCTTGCTGTGAGTGGGGTTGCCTGTAATTTATGTGAGCTATTTATGTATTTTATTTTATTTCATCAGAAAGTCCCATTGACTTCTCATTTTCAAGGGAGTCCTGGGTACACAGGACTCCCTTGGTATTTGCTTGTCTTGGAGTTGGATGCATTTACAGTCATACTGTAGAACATTCCAGGCAAACCAAAACCATCTCCATGGAGACACCAGACAAGACCCAAGGTGTAGGCTGTGCAAAGAGGCCTCTGAGACAATCCAGCACATAACTGCACCAAGTGGCGGACATAGTGTACAGAAACCTCTGTGCAGAGTACGAACTGGAGACACCAAGGTCAAGGTGGGAAACACCTCCAAAGGTAGTGGAGAATGATCGAGCCAAGATCCTGTGGGACTTCAGATACAGACCGACAGAATGGTGATGGACCAACCGGACATTGTGGTGGTGGATAAACAACAAAGCAAAGCTGTTGTGGTGGACATCGCAGTACCAAGTGATGGGAACATCAGGAAAAAGGAACACGAGAAACTATAGAAATACCAAACTGGAGGAGTGGCTACAGCAGATCCCAGGAAAACCATCAGACATCTCAGTCCAGAAAAGTGCAGTACTAGGAACAGCAAAGATACTGTGCAGAACCCTCATGCTCCCAGGCAAGCTTGAAAAAAAAGGATGAGACCACTCCCACAGGGTGAGGAAGAGAGTTTATATATAATTTATATATAATATATCATAAGTTATATATAAAATATAAAAAAATCTTGTCCTCACCCTCCGCGGGTGACAGAAAAAAACAAAAACAAAAAACATACAATTTGCATGATAATTACACATTTCATGTTCCACTCTCTGCAGCAAGTTTTGCCTAATATATCAATGAGTTCAACCCCAGTGTTTTTATTATGTTTTGTGTATTATAGTCACAAAACCAGGGCTAAAAAAGGACTGGCCTGACTGAGTCTTTGTGCCAACAGTGCATGTGTCTGCTGCATGCACATATTACAGAAGGCTGTGCAGAGTGGGTCCCTTTGTGAGGTGATACACTGACGCCAACACTGATACTGATGGACCCCAGCTCCATACTGGCACAAATCAATCTGCTTTTACATTTTAAAAGCTTTCAGGAGGGAGTTTGGTCACTAGCAGTACAACAGCAAATTGTCCTCAGTAGCAGCTAACACACTTTAGCTCAAACCGCCAAATGTTTTTAGCTCAGTTCAAATTGGCTTTTTTTAATTTAATGAAAAGTTGCATTTTTTTCATCATTGATGTTTCTGCAAATTAACTCAAAAGTGGTATTTTGGTAGTGACAATCCGCCATGTGAGTGTCTCTATAGAGATGTTTTCAATAATAAGTGTTTGTATTGCAAAATGAATAATAATACAAAAATAATAATAATAAAATAAAAAAAACAAAAAAACCCCAACACATAATAACACTTACTTATTGTGAGTCGGCTTGCCTTGCCTCAGATCTGACCCGGAGGTGTCAGTAGCGCAACTTCATGGAGATAAATACAACCGTTAATGCCATACTGTGTAACATTCCAGGCAACACAGTAACATCTAGACTAGGCAATAATAAATTATTCTAGATGCGTTTAAAATATGAACTTTGAACAGAATCCTATTATTAAAACAAACATTGCAAATCTAATTCCGATCACAGTACTTGTCAAAAAAATTGCAATTAGATATTTTTCCTAAACCCTAGATATCCAAGACAAGCGGGTAGCAGACCCTCCACCAGAAAAGTTACGTAGTGCACCTTTAAAGGGCCCATATCACGCTGTTTTCTGATCTGTTATAATGTTGTTCCCCATCACAAAAATATCTGGAGTTGTGTTTGTTTCATTCACACGTTTAACACACAAACCCTGCATATTTAGGCTGAGTCCTTCTCTCAAACAGAAAACAATCTGTTCCACCTTGTGATGTCATGTTGTAATACAGGAAGTGTGTTTTTAAACTCCATACACCTTCACTAGAATCATTTGGATAATTTCAACCCTGGAATTTCCAATCTCTACTGAACAAAAGGTAAAAGGAGCTGTTAACTTGAAAACAACCGCTCCATGGCATCACAAGGTGGAACAGAGCAACCGCTCCAGGCATCACAAGGTGGAACAGAGCATTTTGAACTTTGGAGATGTAGACAGACTAATAATAAAGGGTTACTCAAACATGTGTGAATGAAACAAAACACAACTCCAGGTATTATAACACGGCTAAAGCTCACAAGAGTCAATTTTGTGTAATATATGACCTTTATTCCTGCACATCGTAACTTTAATCGCCAAGCTGCAAAAGTATTTGGAAAAAGCCAGAATGAAACGTATTCTTTAGTATGTGTTTATACACCTCTGAGATCAGCAGGAGGCTATAGTCCCCTGTGGTTCCTCTGTTTTATCATTACGCCGTCAGACCCATTCTCTTCAGTCTTATTCAACTTTACATGCTTTTCCTCCCGAACAAATGTATTTTTAGTCTGTCCAAACTTCTGCGTTGCTTAGTTACGCTAGTCTGAATGCGGTAAGGGTGTTAGGAGAATGTTCTTCAAAGCCAAGACGCAAACATGTATTTTTAATTTGCGTGCATGAACATGAGACATAAGCCAGTATTTTTGCATCTATATAAAGAGGGGGTATTATGCAAAATCGACTTTTTGAGCTTTCTACCATGTTATAACGCTGCTGCCTCATTAAAAACATGCCTTAAGAGGTTTCATATGTCATCTGTGCATGTTTGAGTAAATTAGCAATCTCTCCCGAGCCCTATTCGAACCCTCCTGTAAGATTCTGTGCAACGCTCCGCCCACAATCCTACGTCACCCATGCTAAAACCACGACAATTATCCATAAATATACAAAAACATGATTAAAAAAAAACAAAAAAACAATAAACTACAACTTCACAAACCTAATGCGATGTGCAGTAGTTTCATTATCGGAATGCACAACGATTGTAATGTGATAGCGCTCTGAAGGGGGAGTGACTTAGTGCAGAGAGCAAAGGGAGGGGGGACCCAGAGTGCCAAAAACAAAAGTGAAACTTAATAAATAAAACATGTTAATATGTTGTTTTCGGCAAATATAGCATTTTCAAAGTAATAAAAGGTAACATGGTGATCTAAATATGTTGTGTGTTAGCGGGTTAGCAAGTTGCAGTTTGTGAAGAAAAGTTGAAAAATATGTTGAAAATAAGAACAGAGGACTCAGAATTACATCCAAATGTTAGGCAGAATTTACCCACCAGAAACATAATCTAACAATTTAAACGTTAATTACATAAAATAAAGGCATTTTTGTACATTTATTTATTATTTGTCAGCTAATAATTTCTGTTTAATTTAAAGTAGTTTTGGCCCAATTATGGAATTTCCTAATTTGAGGAAGTACAATTATAAACCTAAAAATATTAAACAACTTATTTATTTATTTATTTATTTATTATTTAGGCTGAGTTCTTCTCTCACACTGAAAACACTCTGTTCCACCTTGTGATGTCATGCGGTAATACAGGAAGTGCTCCACTGTGTTTTTAAATTTCACACACCTTGAATTTAGAATCATTTGGATAATTTCAGACCTGGAATTGCCAATCTCTACTGAAGTAAAGGTAAATGGTAGCTGTTAACTTCAAGACTACCACTTCATGATATCACAAGGTGGAATAGAACCTGTCCAACCAGGAAGTAAAATTTAAAAACAAGAAAAAACTAGACAAGATTTTTTTTGTGTGTTATGTGAAATAAGTAGTCTAACCTGTCATATGCACTGTAAACATTATTTTTTTACTGGGTTTTAAGTAAGTAAATTCAACCTAATTCCAACCTCCTATTTTTGTTTGCATTTCTTTTTTGGCAAATTGTAGACCTGGTTTATGGTTAATATCTCTGTAATTACTAGGTCTATCTACATAAAAAAAAAACTGGCACACAGTTCAACATCTTAATCGTTCTGTATATATAGTTGTCCATTATTATCATTCTCAGATCAGTATTTTGAGTGATTCATGCAAGTTTGAGTACTCCTGTATTGTGTTTCTGAGAATTAATGTTCAGAAAATCCTTGCTCACAGCATTGTACTTACTTCCGGTTCTTAGAAAAATTCAAGCTCCAGATCAAAGACTTAAAAAAATGTTGCCAATTTTGCAAAAATAAAAATCCACTTGTCACTATAGTAAAATGCCACTAGGATGAGGCAGAAACAGCAGCAGAGAATCCATTCTGTGGTTTGAAGCAGAAAGTCAATGGTCAGTTTCTCTTATTTAGCCGCTCAATTTTGCAGTTTAAAATGCAATGTAATTATGTAATGTGAATTAAAATAATTATCTAAGAACATTAGTTTATCACTAAATACCAGAAAAAAACATAACGTCTTCTCCAACCTGGCCACACAAATTTCACTACGAGGTCAGTAAAGTGTACCTTAACCTTAACTTCTCAAGCAATCACCTCTAAAGCTGTTCATATAAACGCACTCTCTCTTCATTCATTCGTCGCGTCATTTTGGCCACTGCAGCAGCAGATCCATGAACCTCCTCAGCCTCTCCATCTCCTCCTCTTCATCGCCGCCACCAGAGTCCATCTAAATTTACTCTTCCGTCATCGAATTGCCGCCTCTACCTGCCGAGGTCTAACTCCCAAAGTTGATCAGTTATGTAGAAGATGCACTTTTGTCTCTCACTTTGTCTCACATGGTTTAATCTTGTTAACATTTTTTTAGTTTATTGGTTTTGATATGTTAACTCCAAAAAATTGAATCCGCTGCAGAGAGTGGTACATGCTAACTATCTTTCTTTTCACTTAAAATAGTGTTGTTTTTCATTTGGGATATGGAAAGACTATGGAAAACTAAATAAAATATTGAAATGTAAAGCAAAAAATAGCATTAACAACAATTAAAATATAACCTATACTTTGTTTTATACTGAAAAAAAAAAGTCTTAAGTTGTGACAGTACTGCTAGCATACATGTGTTACATTGCTTTGGTTATATACAGTCGTGGAACGTAAGTAAAAGTAGTAAAGTACTGTGCTTAAGTACAATTTTGAAGTATCTGTACTTAAGTAAATTTAAAGCGGATACTTTTTACTTTTACTTCACTACCTTTGAGAGCAGGTATCTGTACTTTCTACTCCACAAAATTTTTGAACAGGACTGAAAAGTGAAGGTATTTTTTATTACTGTTTGAGACCTGCTGAAAAGGCAGAAGGGTTTATTTTTAACATGTTCCTAATCTGAGCAAACAAAAATATAACAACAAATAAACACATAAAAACAGCTAGAATAAAAAGATCCATTCAGTTGTGTCTGTTCAACAAAATCCAGCACAAATCTTTATCAAAATCACTACATTTGAAGCTTTATTATAGATATAATTTTACTTTTTACTCTTTAAGTACATTTTTAAACAGGTACTTTTACTTAAGTCGATCTTTTCCTGTGATACTGTTACTTTTACTTGAGTATTTTTTTTTTTTTTTGCTTTGGTATCTGGTAAGCAAAACCATTACTGGACAAGAAAATGTGTATGGTCATGTTTGTGTCATCAACAGTACAAAAACAGTTTAGCATGTACGCTATGCTAAGTGAACGCTATGCTAACGGTTTGATTAGCATTTCACCAGTGTTTTTAGCAGGTAATCCAGTGTGTCGATGCTTGTGCATTTCAATTTCTCTCTTCACCCTAACTTTAAAGCATATTACATGACAATATGCTTAAATCCAGCATAAGGGAACACAGAACATTCCATCTAATTTTAACCCATTTTGTCCCTGATCTGAGCAGCTTTTGCGGTTTTCTCCTCTCTCCTCTTCTCAGCGGACGTTAAAGAGCCTGTACCTGCTTTTAATCTCTTCCAGTTAACATAAATACCCTTTATATTATGGTAATTAAATAGCTCTTTGTCGGGTAATACCATAGACTGTATAAAGAGGTGGACTAAGGGAGAGTGACGTCACCCATAGCGTTCGGCTCCAGTCAAATGAAGATCACCAAGGCAACAGTTATAGGGGCAAATTTGGAGCACAGTTCCCTATTTCTGCAAGTATCACAGCAACCAAAGAACAAATCCGGAGTGAGGTTGTTGAAGGCAATACACCTTCCCACCCGCATCGGTGGTTTAGCAGGGGGCGGGCACTTAGCAACGCTGTTAATCAAACCTGTTGCTAACACTAGCGGGAGTGACATCGGGGAAAGAAGTCGCCTCATTGGTCTGTTATTAATGTTCATATCTTAATTTACGGGCAAAATAGCCAGATAAAAACACCAGGATCATGCAGCGTGCATTAATATGAACTGTTTAAGACCAAAATGACGACCCTGACAGCAGCAGCTACAGACAGCTTTTCAATAGAAAGTGAATTGGAGCCAGAGTCGATGGAGCCAGGAGCACGCGGATGCTCACTTTCAATTTGGAACGCAGAGGCTAGCAGGTTAACTTTGTCCATTTATATATACAGTCTATGGGTAATACCTAATAGAGAAGCTACTGATTCACTTTACTCACTCACTTTCATCCAATCAGAAACAGTAGTTGCTAAGGATCATGGGAAACACCTGCCTGACACTATGCCAGACAGTTGTTTCTGTGTCATGGTGCAATATCACAGCGGCAGAAAGGACTAAGTGGGAGGGGCTACAGTTCACACTAAAACGTGTTCCTCACTCATGGTTTCCAATCGGGTACAAGCTCTTTAAGTTTCCAAACTAACCCAAACTAACCCTTTGACTCTCCTCTTGTGCATCTCTTGTCTTTTGTCCCTCTGTCCTCTCCTCTCCTGTCCTCTCGGACCTCCAGGAAGTGGCCAAGCGGGAGGACTTGCATGCCCAGCTAAGTCTGATCCAGCTGCCTGTAGAGCCGGGGGTAGGTACCGCATTGCAAGCTTCAGGCCTGCTTCCTTTTCCACACTGACATGTCTGTCATTTGACCTCTTGACCTTGTTTTTGACCCCTGACCTCCAGTCTAAATGGTCAATCAAACTGTGTTGCATATTCTTGCGTTTTGTCATTTGCTGTTCAAATGTGTGCTAATGTTTTGCCTATCCAGCGTTTAACGGTATAAGCACATTTTTAGCAAGGTTCTATTAAAAGGTGCAAAGAATCTAAGTGTTGGTACTACGTTAAAATGATATTTTATAATGTTATATATGACAAAACAGGACATGTTGCTAGGCCAAGACTATTTTAATAAACATGAATCATAAAATATCCTCAATGTTTAAAGGTCCTATATTACACAAAATTGACTCTTGTGATCTTTAAGCCATGTTAGAATGTTGTTACTACCTCAAAAAACACACCTGGAGTTGCATTTTGCTTCATTCACAGATGTTTGAGTAACTCTATTATTAATCGGTCTACATCTCTAAAACTCAAAATGCTCTGTTCCACCTTGTGATGTCATATAGTGGTAGTTTACAAGTTAACAGCTACATTTTACTTTTTGTTTAGTACAGATTGGAAATTCCAGGACCGAAATAATCCAAATGATTCTAGTGAAGGTGTATGGAGTTTAAAAACACAGTGGAGCACCTTCATGACATCACAAGATGGAAATGAGTGTTTTCTGTTTGAGAGAAGAACTCAAATATGCAGGATTTTGTGTTAAACGTATGTGAATGAAACGCAACACAACTCTAGGTCTGTTTGTGATGAGGAAACAACATTATAACATAGATCAGAAAATAACGTAATATAGGACCTTTAAGTTGTAACTACTGATGTCGGCGTAAATCAGTTTTTCCCAACCAGGGGTATGGGTTTTCACAAGCACTTGACCAAGGCACTTGCAATGATTTTAGATTTAAAAGAAAGGTGGAATTAATAAAGTATTTGAATATGTTCTGTGCACTGCAGAAAGACGTGACTACACCCCAGTCACGGTCATTCAAACGTGTTTTCGACACGCCCCAGTAGAGCGGCCTGTTCACTGACCCCACACACACAGTGTGTGACCAGTTGCCAACGAAAAGGAGCCAAGGGGACACTGGAAATAGTGTCTGGGCTAAAATTTTATGTTGGCTTTGTCAGAAGAGAGACGCACAACAGCAAGGCGTCTAAGTGGGGCTATAGTGCACAGAGCAAATTCTGGTTCAGACATGGTTTGGACCTGGAATTTTTCCAGTTAAAATCTAATTTACTCCTTAAAACAAGAAAATAAAATTCACAATATACTAGCAAATGATTTATAATTACTAAACACCAGTACATGATATAGGGGGTATTCAGAGTGTGAGACAACGCATAGGGGCTACTCAAGACAAAAAAGTTTGGAAACCACTGGTGTAAATAATGGTAAGTCAAAGAGGCACAAAACTGATCCCTGAGGAACACCAACTTCTGTTTTACACTATCTGTGCTCAGAAGTACAACTATTTTACCATTTCCAAAAAAACAAAACACAAATGTATCAGATAACCTGTTTTCTGAAAGTTTTCCCTCTGCAGTCTGCATGTTGCCTGCGCACGATTTGTGCCAACAATGAAATAAATTAAAAAGGAATGCATGACTTTGCTCCGCATGACTGCTCCATCTATTGTTTCGTTGCTTTTAAAAGGGCATGGTGTTAAGTGAGCCAATTTTTTGCATGATTTTTTTCTTTTCCCATTATTATTATTATTTGTTTATTTTTATTTTTTGCCACACCTAAACTAGGTATTTACTGAAGGATAATTGTAAAACTGTTAATATATTATTTTTCTGTTAGTAGGTTGTGCTCACATGACACAACAATCTAAAATGCCTATAGGTTATATATTCTATAATAGACTTTGCTGCCACATGACAATTCTCCATAAATATACAAAAACATGAAACAAAACTGTACACAACAACTTGACAAACCTGATGTGATGTGCAGTAGTTTCATGAAGGTGAAGGGGGGAGTGGCTTAACCTGGGGAGCAAAGGGAGTGTAGACTTATAAACTTATAAAGTATGTTAATACTTTGTTTTTTGGTGTATATAGCATTTTAAAAACAATAAAAGGTAATGTGGTGATCTGAATATGTTATGTGTTAGCAGTTAATACCCCACAGTAGTAAAATTCCCCCTCTTGAAGCCATAAAATTAGATTAGCAAATTTGCGGCGCCAACCCCAAATAAATAATGATAAGGTTCAACATTTGTGAGTCATAAGTTTGGGTATCTCTCTCAAAAACTGCACATCTCCCATAGGGAAATTATGACATTAAAATCTATAACATTACACAACCTAAACTACCTATCAAGAGACTCTATCCCCAGTTTACCACAAGCTATAAAACTTTGGAAAAAAAAACAAAAAACTCCCCATTTCCAATTCTGTTTTATCTGTCTGCTGCATCAGAGTTAGAGGGGTTCATTTGGCTTACGGGGAGTCCAAGGATCAGGCCGATAAATCCGTTCGACTATTATGGGATGTTAGCTAATAAAGACCGCTGGGAGATCACTACTGTTTGCATGGATTGGGCTTGTATAACGCAAGGCCGGTATCCACGGCGATATGAGCAGTGTGCAGCTGAATGATGTTCTAAAGTCTTTCAGTGGGATCCAGGAGTGAGCCAGGACTTAGCGATTGGCCGGATTTTGTAAACACACAGGGAATAAGGGAAAGGTGGATGGAAAGTGAAGTTTGGAGTTGTTATAGCTGGATATGGTTGATTCTAATGGAATGCCATCTAAAATGTATGGGAACTGCAAAGATATTCCAAGTATTCAGAATGCAGTACTCTGATTAGACCATTTATCAGAATACCTTGCAAAATACATTTTAAATTATTATTTTTTTATTCTTACATTTTAATACATTTCCAAAGTATTCGTGCCATCACTGGGAATTTCTAATGATGCATAAACATGTCCCTTTGTTTCAATATATATATTTTCACACTGTAGGCAAGATGATCTGCTAGTGTAAAAAGGTGTACGACTGTGCGATATGGCCAAAAACACGGTCTCTGTGCACAATGGTGAACGGCTAGCTCACTGTTAGCGACTTCCTGGCCAATACATTTAGCAGGATTAAGCAAAAAACCCACAGAGATAGAATTGGACAGGAAGTCACTGTTAGCGACTTCCTGTCCAATTCTATATCTGTGGGTTTTTTTGCTTAATCCTGCTAAATGTATTAAATACTTAAAGATCAGGTGGACGTCACTAACAGTAGGACTTTACAAATGAGATGAAAGGCAGGTGTTTGTGTCTCGATGCTAATGCTAACTTTGAGGAATAATAAATATTGAAATAATGACACAAGCTGACTTAATCGACATTTAAAAAAACAATTAAATAGTCTTAACTTTAATTGGTTGTTTATTTTATATTTTATGCTTTAATATAAGTTAGCATTAGCTTTGAGACACATTGAGCTAGCTGTGTTGCTGTACACAGAGCCTATTGATCGCTTTTGCTTTTTTCTTTGAATTCATCAATCACCATTCCAAATTCTATTTTATTTGTTCCTATTAAAAACAAGTGAACATGGCTTTATGTCTTTATTTCATGAAAATAAACAAGACTTTCAATGAATGCAATTTAACATCTCCAAAATCTAAACTTCAAAACCAGCTCCAAACCACATGCTTTTACTGGCAGATGATTGGCTGAAGACCACTCCATTTGCAGACCGAAGCTAATCACTGACCATTTTAAACTATCTGATCTATATTCTATTAAAACTTGATTAATTACACTACCCTAATTGGAGGCTTAAACCCTTGGATAAACCATACAAAATAAGTGAACCTAGGCAGTTGAGCCTGTTATCAGAAAAAACAGAGTCCTTTTGAAATGCCTAGCGTTCTGAACCCCCCTGCTCCGAGAATAGCAGTTATGTTTGGGAGGCTTGTTTACACGCTGGCACCCCAATTTGGAGCGGGCGTTTGGGACAGGAGATGGGCCAGACCGCTGCCGCTGATAGCCACAATAACACGGGAGGCACCGCGGCTCCGGGGCAGTCCAATTACACCCAGTGAAATAAGGCTAAATGGGAGACGGAGGTTAGGAATGGGGAGGATAGAACGACGGTGTGTGCTGAGCTCCAAATGCAACTCCAACCAAGTGTTCATTTGGTTAATAATACACTATGTTTGATACAAAATCGAAATTAGAACTAAATATTCTGTCTTTCTGTAGAAACATCAAGTTGTAGCTACAGACATGTTCTAAAATGGATGGGATTCTTGTATTAGTTTAACAGTTCAGATTTCAGTCTTCTCTCAAATGTTAACACTCATGGACTTGTTTGCAAACTTGAATATTTTATAGCAATTGCAATAATTATCAGAAACAAAACAAACAAAAACCATTCAACTTTGTCTCAAATGTTGTGCAAGTACGAAACGAAAAGGAATTTATAAAGATCAAAACTAACAAGACCTATTGATATATTTACCAAATAGTAAAAACAAACTAAAAATTAACAGAAGGGACAAATGGGAACTAAAGATCCATCCAATCTAATGGCCATACAAGACAATGCAAACCTCTCTTAAGGTAGTTTTCTGGACTTGTACATGTGGGGAAAAGTCAGTGAAGCAGTGCATATATGATTAAACCAATTTCACAACAAAAAGTAATATTTGGTTGACTAAGTGTATTTTAGCTGAGTAGATTTTAAGGACATTACCTTGATTAAAATTAGACAAAAACGGATCCATTGAACACGTTAAGAAACCTAAATTACTTAATGGAACCCAATTTCTTGTCAAAGGTAACACTAGTAACTTATCATGTTAAAATTTTGATTAGCCTATTGACCTTATTCAGCCCCATGCGCTTTTGCCTCTAAATGCTCCAAACCGTGCCTTCTTTGTGGTGGCTCTTCCGGTTAAATGCCATTCTTTTCAATGGCCAATTCGGTTTTGTGTAAATTGTTCTATGTTCATGTACGTCTATGTAATCCTTCAGTTGTCCAGGTCTGATCCATAGTAAAAGCCAAAGTTAAATCTGTCAACTGGACAAAAAGTTGTAGGAGTGAAGAGGTTTTGCAGCTCATCCAAGCCGCTTCTTCAGTTCTGGTCAGATTACTGGTGGACACTGCCTTATATCTATCTGAAGGGAAGTGCTAATTACACCGAAACTGTAAACAGCTATTG
>KN478727.1:0-17784 GCA_000787095.1 Periophthalmodon schlosseri
TTTCTTTTTAAATGTCTAGTTTTAGTTTTTGCGTGAACATAACTATTAGTATGCATTTCACTACAGCATTATGACTAACCTTCCCACTCTTCTGGGTTAACTTGCAGTGTTGACAGACTCATTTACATGCAAAGTTGTACAAAAGTCTGAGTTGAAAGTTGCAGTACTTCGTTGTGTTGCCAAAGTGTCACAAACTCCTCTCTGCTCCAGTCGTTGCTCTCTTTTCCTAAGCTAAGATTAACATTAGTGACACTTCTGAGCCCATCTGAAAACACCGCAAGGATTCAAGTGGTGGCAACAGTTCATTTAAAATGACACACTCTGATCTTCATATAAAACCACACAACCTGTTCTGGTATTCTGTCATTGGTAAATGTCTGCAAAACTCATCAGTGATTACATGCAGCTTCCTTGAGATACAGGCTATGGTAAGAGTGCACTGCATGTTCTTTGTCTGTCCACTGTCCAGTTTTTGTGCCTGTATGATAAGACAATTGTATGGTAACAAATGTGTTCATTTACTGACTTGGCTGTAACAGGCTGGATGTCAGGCCTGCCCAAATTGTTCACATTTATAGTAATCATGCTACTTAATATAACACTGCTTGCCAAGTACAAATTACTGCAGCCGGCAAAGCAATTTAGTCTTGTTGATGGAGCCCAAAAAGGTGGGCAGGAAAATATGGTCTTTGCGGCGTGCCCACCATAAGGTTAGAAAGCAGAGCTAGTGACACAAACTGATGATCTTGTGTGGAGATGACAGATGTACTGTCACATGTCGGACTGTCTGTAAGTGCAGGGTACAATTCTAGCACACTTTTAAAGGTTTTAGTGTAATCTTTCTACTTATGAATCATTGCCTTGCTTTTACAATTTAATTTATGCTATAACACATTTCAACAATCCAATATTATATACACTGTATTTTAGAAAAAAAAGTGTAATACTTAAAGTCATTTATTTGGTTACATTTAGCCAATCTTGGTGACCCCTGCTCTTAACTTAAACCCAAATTTACCGACAAATCCATATACTGTAGTATTCTCATGATTGGCTCTCAAATGGAGCAGACACCTAAAACTCAATTTCCATATCCCCAAAGTGAAAACAGTAGCTCTATTATCTTTTCCACAATGGTGGAACAAAATATTATCTTTGATTCATCAGAAACATGGCTGCACTCTCTAATGGGGTTTGTGGATTAGAGGCCCCTCTGCTGCATCGCCTTGTGACCTTTTTATTTTCCCCAAGTCAAAGCAATTCACACTTGACGTGAAATTTAAATGGCTCTATTTGCCTATGCTATTTTTGCATCCCGCTGAGATGACAATGTTTCCTGTCCGGAGGAGTGGTGCCTTTGAACCATCTGAGCAGTGCTGGTGCAGAGGCAATGTGCTGAGTCTTCACATGTTATAGTGATGTGAGAGAAGAGGCTGGGCCGCATCAAGGACATGTCGCCATGATGGCTACATTAATGTCTCCCTGGAGACCAGCGGGGACCCTCGGATCAATACTGCCCTGGTCAGGCCCCTGGTGTCTCTATTTCACACATATGGAGGGTGTAGGTCTGCACAAACTTCACCAGTATCTCCAGCTGTATTTCATCATGGAAATGTACTTTCTTACAATAAATGTTTCAAGCTTTTCCTTTAATCCTGTATAACCCACTAAAGTGAGTAATTCATTAAAATGATTGAGTCCTAATTCAGTCCCAAATTTTGACCTGGTTTAGTCAAAAACTTATTTTGACCAATGAAACTTTCAAAGATTCGACAAATAAAATTTATATTCTCTGTCATGGTATTTAAAACACTCATTGTACATTTTAATCAAAAAAGCGTAGTTAACTCACCAGAGATATCTGGTTTTGAAATTAGATTTTGCTAGCATATTAATTCATTGGACACTCTAGGCATGTTGCTCAAGCATGGCAAACTGAAAATATTAAATTAAAAGTCAGCAGTAGAATAATAATCATCATATCATAACTTTGTAAAGTATTCTGAATCTAAACCATGTACTATTTCACCAATGTTTCTCATATAGAGCAGTACAGGAGGACACATATAGTATTATTGACAAATGCTGCCGATAGATGGGCACAAGGACATAGCTGCATTGTCCATAATTAGACTTAAAAGTATGCACACACACACACACACACTGCTGTAATGAGCGTATGAATATGCACATATAAATGTCCCATCTTGTATCCTGTGCAGCTTTAGGTGAGCAGACATCTGTAAAGCACTGAAATAAAGAGATGAAGTCCCGTGGGCAAAAGTAGTAAAGAGACAGTTTTCTCACACTACACATCTGTGTGTGTGTGTGCTCTAAGGAAAGACTTGTGGTGAATCATTTACATTGCAGATGATTTATTTATGCTGCTAAAGAGAGCTGTCATGGGATTACCATGCAAACATATTGTTGTATTATGGTAAGTAGCAAGCAGGTGCAATAATCCGCTGTTTTTGATACGATTGTTTTCTTTCCATTTCATGCAGATTTAGATATCTATCACTGACATTGTTATAACACCCTGAGGACCTTTTGCTCAGCCTAAATTTGGATTGTGCATATAACATATTACTAATTGGTTCACGCAAATAGCAAGCTCAATTAAATAAACCAAAACCTACGTCTATCCGTAAACCTATTTCACAAAAACTGTTCAAACCGAAGCCTACAGGTGCACAACATAAGTTTTCTGGTGAAAGATCCATCACTTGTCTCTTAAAAAGTGTTATTGCTTTGCCTGGAATGTTTCACAGTATGGCATAAACCTGTCTATCGTTCATTCAATCTATTACAGTTTTTATTACCAAAAAAGACTTTGGTGGAGTCACTTGCTTGTTACCATGGAGATTGGAGTCTTATACCATTCAGTGGAACATATCAGGCAAAACAACAGCATCTCCCTGGGGAAAAGAAGGTTTTGGACCCAAACAGGTTTTTATTGTTAAAATAGAACATAGAAATTTATGTTGGATGGAGTATTACTGAATGTATATAGTACATTCTTGACACAGATGTTGGTTTTGATATACTGATTATAATAACTAGCATTACTAAATATAATGAGCCACAAACTTTCTCTGTATTAGTTAGTCATTAGCCTTTTATAGCATCAAACAGGTTAGCGCTGTGAGACCAAAACATCTGTTAAATTGTTCCTGTCTAGTTTGGCCATTTCCCTCGTGCTGGCATGAAGCACTTAGAGAACAACACAAAGCCACAGTCTCCGAACTGCTCAGTTTCCTGTGGTGGCCACTTTGACCACTAACGATTCGCTATTGATCATTTTGCACCAAGAACGACTGGGGCTATTAAAAAGTCATTCAAAAACAAAATTCCTGGGGTTCATTGGGATCATGAGTTTATAAATATTCCTGTGCAAGTATTTCCTCCTCCATCACTATCACAAAATCTTTCCTATGATGTTGTTTGTGCAGGAAATCTCTTTTTAGGCTGCCGCCTCATTTTCTCTCATTACATTTGTCCAACTCATTTTCCTCGTCTTCCGTAGGTTAGAAGGCTAATTCCTCACGTCCCCTCCTATATTTCCAATCTCCTTCCCAGGGCGTTAAATTATGGATGAAACCTACCTGACAAGGCGCTGCGTTACATAAGCCTCCCTTCGTCCTCTCACCTGGATCCCAGCGGCTTCATTATTCTGTGTGAGGATCATTTGGCTGTGAGTAAGCCCTTCCCTGCCACACGGGAGCAGACATTAATATTTATTAGAAGGACTTTTTTTGAGAGACAGAACAGATACCTGGAAATGAAAAAGGGATAAGTGTGAATATGAACAGATGAATGAAGACCGTGTGGCGTGAGCGGTCAGAGGTTGTGAGTGCAGGGGAGAGCCAGTGAGGATCTGCTTATGCCTCAAGGGACAGGGCTGATGTATAAAGGACAATTTGATTTTTTTCCTCTAAAAGCATTTTACTTTAATTATACTCATTTATATGACAGATGTATTGCAGCAATAACAACCCCAACAGCCAGTCTCAATAACATTAATTGCAGCAGCGCCCGTGTTTTGCCAAAGTACACAGCCATAGCGTGTAATGAAGAAAGTGCGAGTCAAGATGCTTATAATTTTAATTAAAATGACTAAAAACTCCTTTTTTACATTCATAATAAGGCATTCGTCTTACACAGCTCCTTTCCAGACGCCAAGTTGATTTACAGTTTTGTGCATTATTCATTCACTCCATATTGGTGATGGTAAACTTATGTAGCCACAGCTGCCCTGAGATAGACTGATGGAAGCGAGGCTGCCAATCTGTGTCATTAGCCTCTCTGACCACCACTATCACTGATTCACACACCACATTCATACATATGCAAGGTGTGTGAAGTGTTTTGCCTGAGGACACAATGGCAGTGTGCATCAGAACCACTGCAGCCCCACACCTGCTATTCCTTTAATCAGGTATACATACTTTAGATATTTTTTTATTAATTGAATACATTTGTATTGTATTATTTAGCAAAATTACACACATGCCACAAAACATATTTTATTACTTGCACCCTTTTCTTTTACAGTGTAGCCATCTGCTTCCTGTATTAGCATAGATTTTATATTAAACATTTTATGGGAGAGGGGTTAATAGTGTGTGTTCTGTCCTCAGGCTAGCAGCATGTTGAGTTATTTATTCATAATTTGTTAAAGTGTGCCAAGAGTTTAGCCTAATTCTTTCTGCACTGGCTGGCACTCTCACGGTTTCCTCCTTGAACCAGTCACTTGGAATAATAACATGTCAGAAAATATGGAGATCTTCATGGAATTTGTCTTGAGTCTTGGTTTTGCCTTTATCTTGTAAGCATTTTCACTCAAATAAGAAAAAAAAACTTGTACTAGATTTTTAGGTCATTTCCTATTCATTGTAAGATCATCAAATAACGAAAATCTCTCAAAAACATTCTTATATTACACAGACAGTTTTTGTCCCTGTAGTGTCCTCTCTCAAAGTATGTTTCTATTTGTCCTTCAGAGTTAGATATATAGCCCAGGCTTTGTCTATGGGGATCAGGTCCACTTTCACGTCTCGCTCAGCGTCTTATTTAGGACAATCAGGTTAGCATTGTTCTCCCCTGCTGCACAATGATTTATAATGAGCTCATATTGGGGGATCTAATCATATGTTTAACTGCTATAGCATTAGACCAGACTGTGTGTTTTGTGTGGCTCTAAGCGTGTAATCCCATTTGTTGCTTGGACCCGTTCTCGAGCCATAGCCAGCTCATATTCAGAGCGGGCCCCTGTTTTATTCTTTTTAGGCCGGTTGCGCTCCCATCGCACTAACAAGATTCAATTACTCTACACAGAGCTGTATGTGATTACATTTGAACATGTAACCGCATTTGGAGCCTGTGCGTCTACAGGAGAGCTGCAAGGAAATCGCTGTGTTGTAAACTGCCTTTTGAATTTGTAATAGTTACAAATTGTATCAAAATACTAGACCCCTGGTGTTTCTGAATTATGACAACGTAGAACTGACAAACGTGAATTAAACAAGTTGTTTTTTTTATTATGTGAAAGTATGAAGAAAACGAGAACATGTTTTCGTTAAAGCGCAATCATTACTGGATTTAACGACTTCAGTCTCACAACATCAGTTTCTTGTTTTAACGAGAAAAGTTTCACATTTGGATGACATCAGTTTATTGATTTAACATGAACATATTAAGCTCATATCCAAAGCATGTGCAGAGCGCACACATCCAGAGCGCACATTCAGAGCGCGTTTGTCTGTCCAGGAGTCCCAAAATGAGCCTTGCCTGTGAGGACATGTATGCGTATTTTGCTCTATGTGAGCGTAAAAAAACAGGATGTTTCTGATATGTGGGGTTGGAGCAGTTTGGGTTCCACATATGTTCGGCTCTCTGTTCTGTGGAGGGCAAAACAAACATCTCCATGTGTGTGAAGGCTTGTGCGCTCTTGGGAAACAGGAGGGAGCCAGGAGGGAATCTGTGGCAGTATGGGGCATCTTGAGATCGGAGTGTCCAGACACATAAGCGCGCTTCAAACAGAGGGAATGTGGCTGGTTACTGTACGCAGCACCACCACAGATGTGCATGCACAGATCACCCTTTATGATCGGTGACACCAACCATTGGTTAAGGTGTACACTGACATGCCACAACAGCCCAGAGCCTTTGAAGGTGTATGTGTGCGTTGGTTACGCACAGACAGATGCAGTCTGGATGTGCACTCTGGTCTCCAGGTGCACTGGCCTATGCCGACAAGTCGGTGGAGTAGGTGTGCCATGCAGTCTGTCCTGTCATTAGACATAAGCAAAATGATAAGCGCTTGGCTGTTCCCCTGCGCATTGCTACAGATCATACAGATGCACTCAGACCTGCTTAAAGTGACTTGCCCCTGGTCACTGCATTGGATATGAGCTTAATATGAGCCTGAGAAACTGATGTCGTTCAAACGTGAGACTGAAGTCGTTAAATCCTGTAATGATTACATTTGAATGAAAAACTGTTCTCGTTTTAACTTAATACTTTCTTGTAAAAACGGCAAAGCTCGTAAAAATGTTTAATCCACATTTGTCACTTCTACCCTTTCGTACTGAATAATTCTAATGAGGGCATTTTAAAAGATCTCTCATAAAGTCAGACCATGGAGTCTGGACTATAACCTGGACATACAAGGCTTCATACTTGAAACAAAAAACTCAATAGCATTAGAGTCAATAGAATATAATATCATTTGTAAAGTTAAGGTATTTCAATTTAATATTTCAATGAAATCTAGTAGAATTACAAATGTCTATGTGCTTAACAACTCAAAGAAGATGGCGCTAGAGTAATGCTAAAGCAAAATGACTGTATAAATACAACATCATTTTTGTTTTTGTTTGTTTCCTTTTCTTATTACATTCAATGTTTTTGCGTGTGTCATCACTTATAAATTTTGATTACATTACAAACAAACAAACGTTTAAATTAGTAATTTTATTTACACTGAAGAACACGATACTGCTACTTGCTTTTCTCTTTTTTACATTTCTGACCAAATGTGTTGTCCTTTCAGTCAACAAAACTTTTTGCTTTCAGTCAGCCACTGTAATAAATTCCACAAACAGACCTACTACATATATTGGAAACCTGCAGGGTGGTCTCTTGAGTGTTTCGTCCCAGGAGTTCACCACAGCACTTTGTGAAAAACTATGCAGCTAGATGCATCAGCCACTTCCACTCCATCTGTGTCACGCAGCCTTGGAAAATACTAAAAGTCTTTACACTATTTTGGTCTATTTGGAGTGTTTGATCAAGTGAAAAATAATGTATCGTTATGGTGCTAGGGGGAAAAAAGTTAAAGTCTGCAGTTGCTTTAATTTGCATTGAGAAAAGCTAGTTCTAATGTGGAGCAATGAGCTGCTGATCTGTATAATATGAACGTTTCAGTGACAGACAGGAAGAGCTTATGGTCATGCATTATTTAAAAACTGACATTGATCACTTTTTAATTTGTCTTGGAGTGACTCTAAGATTTCATTAACCAAAACAAACTACATGGCATCATTAGTTTTTCATCAAGTAAATGGCAGCTGTGAGAGGCTATAACGAAATTGCACGTCAAAACAATTGAACATTTTTATTACTTAATTATTATTTTTAAGTGACATACTTCACTTTCAGTTATGAATTAAAATATGAGAAATTAGTAGTAGTAAAAAAAATACAAAATACACAGAACAAAAGGTTCTAGTTATAGGGTTTGTAGTGCTAGTAGTAGTGCTCTTTTGTGTTACCTCCAGCAGATGTAAATGTGCACTTTTGTTATATCCTGGCATATTTATACTGGAGTTACAGATGCTCAGTAACTACCCCTATCAAGTAAATACATAATAGTACTATTTCTTTTGTTTTAATTTGTCATCATTTTAATATTGTGGCGATGGCTGTACTCTTAAGTGCAGATTTCCATAACTCAAAAAGCTTGTAATATTCCTCAACCCATCTTGCACTTAAAGTATGTTTTACTTCTTGAAGTAATAGATCTTTCCCACAATATATGCAGCTCTAAGCTTTTTTCATCCTTTCTGTTGAACCTAAGAAGACGATATGAGAATGAGAGAGTAAATAATTCATATATTGCTGAATTAACTGTACTCATATACATATAAGGGCTGGCTAACCCCAGGGTGGAGCCAGTACATATGCAATATTATAAGAAATGAATATGGATTGGGCTAAAGTCTGACAGATTCAGGTTAGGCTGGGAGCTGTAGTTATCCTTTATAAAACTGCAGCTAAAGTTGAACTTCAATTTCACATGAATAATATCTAATTTCACAATTGAAAATGGAATTGTCAAGAAGTGTTTAGATTTCCAAGTTGACAACACTCTTTATATTCTAATGTATGCCAGCCAAAGCATTACTCCAGGAGCGAGTCAGACGTAAAAGCAATAAGCAGTCAAATATCTGGAGCTGAACCGAATATAAATGAATTCATGGGTCAAAAGTCCTCCACTGACAGAGGGCGCTAACCTCGCTAAATACCTTAGGTACGGCCGCCAAACGTCTAGCTCCTAAGCTGCAGTTTTTGTAAGTCAAGGAAATTAATTTAATGTAAATCTGGCATAATCGTTACTGTAGTACTGATCTACTGCTACAAGATTTACTGCTCAATAGCTTACGTGGGCAAATAGAGGTTAAAGCGAGAATTAAATAAATACATTCATACATAGTTGTTATGAAGGCAAACCATGAAAAGTCTGAGAGTCAATTTCCTTGATAGCATGTTTTAGACTGGCTATGAAAAGCTCGGGTAGGCGTATGTCAGTGCATTGTGCAGAAAAGTGCGTCCCCTCCAGGCAGCAGCCTCCAGGCCCTGGGCTCATTAAATAGATATAGTGGGTGAAGGCACAAGGGTTAGGGGAGCACTGCTGTCTTTAGGACCATAAACCTGCTCTTCCGCTCTGTGATGGCCGGGGGCTGCTCAAAAGGATACGCCTGGGGACAGGTGAGCTCCACTCTGACCGGGGTTAGCCTCAACAACACACAAGACCGCACCTCTCTATGTTTGTGCATCAACGTTTTGATGAGTCTGATTTTTCCACTTTAGCTTAGATGTATGGAAAATAAGATGAGATAAATCCATGCACAATATCACAAAATTCCATCCTATGTAAAGTGTGTGTTCAAAGCTAAAAATAACAACTATTGCTGGGTTTCAGATGACATCACAGCATATTATCTGCCAGTAATATTTAGTATAAATGGACAGCTAAAACAAGGTAAAATGCTGATTTTTGTTGTAATATGGCAAGTTAATGGGTCTAGTCACTAATAAAAGTGATCCAGTTCAACATCTGTAAATGCATCTTTTGTATATTTCATAGCACAGCACAGTGTAATCTATCACACACTAGAATCTGAAAATCACCAATTGCTGTGAAAAGGAAAATGTGGATATGGAGCGGAGCTTTAGATACTGTAACTATGATTTGTCTTTGCAGTAACTGAGAAAGGCAAGACCAGGTTGTAATGTAAAAATGTATTAATTGTTTAATTACTGCTTTGAAAGGTCAACACCAGTATATTCCATTGCAATTTAATGCTCTAGTTTCAACGAGTAAATTTACGTCAACTGATGAGTCTGTGAGGAACAAACCAGGTGTAATTGTCTTAAATTTCTAATGTTCTGGCCACATATCTCTCCACTACTTTCATGTTCATTCAATATCCTATTGGAACATTTCTTGTACATGGACTTTTAATAATAAAGTGTAATTTCTACATGTTACATAATTTATAAGACCCAAAATCCAAGAAAACATTACATGTTTTCAAACTACTCCAAGTTTTTTAAAATAAAATATGCTCCCAAACTCTGAAAATCTCACCTCGTTGTTGCTCATTAAGATGCAGACTTGGGCTAAATATATTCCTCTCCTACTGAGGGATGGCCTGATCTGTATTCACATCTTCATTTGTGTATTTTCCACTTATCTCTCTTTAGCTCCACTGCCTCCTCACTCACTGCAAACTGACAGTAAGTGACACCCCTTCTCACTTTACCATATTTAAAGTCCTTACAGACCTATATTTTTAGAGGTATATGATTTTATTCTTAAATATTACCATTCTAACTAGACGTCCTTTAGAAGCTACTTTCAGGAGGTTGACCGTGTGTCTATATTATGTGTGACATTTCCGCACCTGTTCGATCAGCTGTCCGTCAAAGATAAAATGTAACACTAATGACAACACTGCCATATTGATCTGCGCATTGCCTGGGGCTGATGTATTACCCGCTTTCTCTTCCTGTTTTTATATAGGTTCCGTATGGTGGACCTGTTGAGACGGTGTATTAAAGGTGCATTATGTATTTTTTTCTGGTGGAAGGTCCGCGATGCGCTCGTCTCCAAGGACATATTATTTGAATATTATAAAGCATATCTATCTCCATGGTGACTAGCAGGCCAAGTACAGGTCAAATTTCTGAAGATGCAAGATAGGAATTTAAAGCCATACTGTGGGAAAATCCAGACAAAGCAATAAAATCCCCGCGGAGACAAGCAAGTGGTGACGGTGATGGTGGCGGTTTTGGTATCTACCTATCTTTTTATTTCTCTAAGGAAAGCCAACTGAGAATTTACACCTTTACTGCTCTGCCTCCATTACTCCACATTATGAAAATATATGCATTCTGGTGAATCCATAAACCTCCCACTGATCTCAATGCTGTGATTTTTTTTTCCTTTCACATCTGAAACCCTGGATTCACTTCAAAGATTCCCATAGTGTGTGACAATGGGAACGCCTGCTCAGCCAATGCAACTGATTCAAATGCATTATTCAAGATTTGCACCTATATATTCACCTATCTCCAGGAACATTCACTCAATAAACTATCATATCATTCCACTTCGCTCAGCAAGACACTACTCAATTACTACTGCACTGAATGGGTTGGTTTTGTCATTTTGCAGTGCAGCTTTGCAAAATGTAATATACTTAAAGTGAATATAGCAGGTTAGACTACACATTTCACTAAAATTGAGTTAACATAATTCTATTTAAGATCTTGGTAAAAAAAAAATCATACCGATCTGTACCTTTTTTTTGTAGTTTTTTTGACAAAATGTCATAACACAAATTTTTGATTGATTTTGGGGTATTCCTATGTAGAATGCAGCTGTACTTCCTGAAATATTTCAACTTTTTGTGACTGACAGTCTTACGTAGAGTTGAGTTTCAAAATACTGTGTTATGTAAAAGCCCAATACTTTTTTACACTTTGCATTATGCAACATTTGTGTAATAATTCAATCAGTAAATGGTAAATGGTCACATTTTTATATAGCTTTTCCACCTTCTAGGCACTCAAAACGCTTTACATCAAGGAACCACTCACCCATTCACACACACATTCATACACCAGTGCACGCAGACACTGGGGGTGAGTGTTTTGCCCAAGGACACAACGACAGCATTCACCTGTGGGAGCTGGAATTGCACCGCCAACCTGTGGGTTAGTGGATCTGATTGCCCTACTGATGATGTTTTTTAATGTTGAGCTTTCAGATCAGTGGACAACCGCTCTACCAACTGAGCTACTGTCGCCCTCACAGTAGCTCAGTTGGTAGAGCTGGTAGTGGTAGTTTTCAGACTCTAGAATGTGATGCTGTCATACTCCCAGATGGGGCTCAAGAGCCAGATTTTCCTATTGTTTACATACTTTCTGTTCAAATATCTAAAAGGTAAAGTCACAAAAGTTGGGCCTGATCATTTCTATTACTGACTAGACCCAAGAACTCAATGAATTCTAACAAAAATCTGCATTTTAGCAATATTCATTTTAGCTGCGCCCCCATCTGTATTAAATATTATTGGCCAATAGAATAGTTGTGTGTCATCTGAAACCCAGCAAGTACTGCATCCGTTAAAATCACTCTCTACTTCCCTTCATTGTGTATGTCATAGCGTACCTCCCCATCTAAATCAATACACTTTGTCAACATTGGCAAGAGCGACAGCATTGGCAAACGAGACTAACATAAAGGGAAGGGCTGTAGATCTTTTTATTTTACATTTTTAAGTTAGCAGTATTATGCACTGTTGCTACGGGTAAAACCACTGTAATTAATATAGATGAAGCGCCAGAAATAAGGTCCTTTTAAATGTATTTCAATTTATTACATTTATTTCAGTTCTGAGCTTATGCAGGTTTTCACATTCGGGTCTCCCACTTAAGACAGTGTGGTATTCAGTACTACAGTTTGAACTTGCTGCAACATGATATATTTGATGTGTCATTATCACAAAATCATTACCTTGCTGGAAATTTCCCTTTTATCATTTGGACAAGCTCATAGGCTCAATATGTGACTCAATATGTCAAGGTTGGAGAACACGCACTAGCTTGAACTTAAAGAGGACGTATTAGGCTTTTTGTCCAGTATTTCATATTATACTAACATATGTAGATCAATATTTTAGTATTTGCTCATTGTAAACCCGCAATATTGATCTAAAAAGGCTTAATAATCGAAATAGTCCCACTGACTTCCTGTTCACAACTGCAGTACTGAGAGCCCCACCCTTTTAGTGGCATTTCTCTGTAGCAAGTAACGGATTTTCATTTACATGTTTTTATTGTTGAAAAATGGCTACATGACATTTTTTAACCCTACATGCGTGATGTGGAATCGGAAGTAAGTAGTCTCTCTACTTACTTCTGATTCCAGATCACGGGGAAAGAAGGTACGTGAAAACAGATTTTTTTTTTTTTTAGCTCTCAAGCTTCAAATGCAGGAAAATGAAGGACTAGTCAAACATGAAATCCAACTTTTAGTAAGTTAAAGTTGTATTTCAGTGGATTCAAGTTAGGAAACACTGTTTTAACATGATTAAAAGCTCATGAAAGTAGATTTTACATAATTATTCACTTCCTGCTGTGAAGATCATTAGCAGAAAGATGGAACAACGAGTACTATGCGTAGTTATAAAAGCTTTGTATATCTTTTATGAGCTGTGTAATTACTTCCCTCACATTCTGCATCCTAAGCCTTGTGTTTGTTTCTTCAGTTCGGGATTAACTCTACTCTGCATGTATATTGTTTTGAGGCAAAGGGAAAAAGAAAAGCCTTTGGATAATTAATGTAACTAGCATTGTAACATTTATAGTTCAAATCCTCTGATGTTCTGTGCAGGCTTGTTCATGCATTAATACATGTTGACTACTGCAGTGCCACCTTAACTGGTTTATGGCACAGAATGACAGCTGTACACGTGTGTTTGTGTATTAAATGTATTCACAAATTGCTTTCTACTAATGATTTGCTCTCAGGCTACATTTGTGTGTTCTTCATTTTACTATCTTTGTCACAGCTTTTCTACTCCTCCTCTTTCATCATGTTCCTTCATCCTATATTTATGTAGCCTATGCACTAATCAGGCATAACTTGATTGAAATGTTTCTATACATGCTAATGGAGGTAGTGCTTTGTTTCATAAGGAATGGTTAAAGTCACTTAGCGCCTGTCAGTGTTTGTTCACAACCACTTTGCTTTGCTGATGATTGTGTATTTGTCATAGTCACATTTTGGCATCATTTTTTTATAACGTTTTTCTACCTTCAAGGCACTCAAAGCGCTTTACATCAAGGAACCACTCACCCATTCACACACACATTCATACACCGCATTCATCTGTGGGAGCACTGCCAACCTGTGGATCAATGATGTTTTTTATGTCCAGAGTGGGATTCAAACCGCCAACGTTTGGATCAGTGGGTGAACACTCTACCAGTTGAGCTCCTGTCACTCCATCATAATGGTGTGCCTTGTATGTGACTATACTCTTGGTCTTTCCACTACACCTTAACATAATAATAATACAACTAATAATGTCTTGGATTTAGATAAGACACTTAGATACTCGAAGTATTTGATGTAGCATTATTCGTTCACTCTGCCCCATAGACGGTATAGAAGTGGACTAAGTGAGTGTGACGTCACCCATAGCGTTCAGCTCCAGTCAAATGAAGCTCATCAAAGTTAGCGGTTAAAGCGGCGAATTTGGAGCCGAGTTCCATATTTGGAACTCCGACCGCGAGTATCATAGTAACCGAAGAGCCAATCTGGAGTGAAGCTGTGCGGGCTGGAAGGGGCGCAGGGAGCAGGGCACAAGGAGCCTTATAACCAGAACGTTGGCAGTTCAAATCCAGCTGTGTGTACTGTTTTTGTGTCCTTGAGAAAGACCACTTGCGGCAGCTAGCAGGTTAGCTATGTCTATTTATATATACAGTCTATGCTCTGTCCACAGCTGCCCTGGTGCTACCAATCTGTGACCACTCCAACAACCACCATTCACTCACGCACAAGCCACATTCATACTTAGCTGGGAAAAGTATCTTGCTCAAGGACACACAAAAACAGTACACACAGCTGCATTTGAACTGCCAATATTCTGGTTATAAAACTCCATCTGAGCCACTATTGCCCCATGCATAACTTCTCGCAGTCAGCTTGTTTTTCCAGGATATCCTTTTTGCACTAAGACAGCCTAAGTTCACAAAAGCATTAGCCAGAAACTGTGATTGATAAATCCTTGTTCCCCGGTGACAGGGGCCTTCTCAACTCCAATCACTGAACAAATAGGCTAAAACGCCCTGTGTTGTTTATGCTCAGCCACCGTTTCTGCTCTCATCAAAGCCCATACAAAAAGGGTGTGAAAGGTGAGAACCAACACATCAATATTTGTGCTGCAGTGTCACAAGGTTTTTCATTAGTCCTTGTGCATTCAATACACCTGCAAAAATCGGGCTCAGGCAAATATGATTGATTTATTAGCCAAAGCTGATAAGCACAGAATTATAGTGCAATACGTTTGATGGCACACAAACAGGGCATCTGTAGTAAATGTGTGAGCGCGTTCACCCAAATGTCCATAAACTGGCATGTTAACAGAAAGCCCTCTGCTTGGCCACACAATGATAGGTTTTATGGCAGATTTAATAAGCTTTCTCTGTGTATTGCCCACATGCGTTATCGCTGCCAATAGAAAAATATCCATTTGGCCTTTGACACTCTCACTGTTATGAGCTCTTTCGATTTATCACGGTCCGTCCTTAAGCTGTATACCCCATGTAGCCTTTGTGTGTCTTCATTTTGTCATTGAACTGCTTTTTGAAAATGTGTGCCAGCTACTACACTTTACTCCACACAGGGCATCTTGTTCTGTTGGAAGTAATATTTACTTTTGTGAAGGCTGATTTTTAATTACAATTTTCCAAGATGGTTTGATTAGCTTTGTGACCATTTGTGATCATTGCCTCCTTGTGAGACGGTCGCCTTGAAGGGATGAGCCAAGGACATTGGCAGCCACAGTGCCATAGCGACATGTCTCACTATTGTGCCCTTGTGAATGGGACAAACACTGTTGATTTGCATGTATTATTGCAGTTATATAATTATGAATCATGATGGGAGATAATAGGCAATTTACCTAAAAGTATTTTTTTCTTTTGGGATTAGAAATGTTTTGTTTTGCTTTGGACCATATCTGTAATAGCTCTTACAGACTGCTGCTTTGCTATGTATGAATGGTGTGTGGGTATGTGTGTGTATTGTTCCGAGAGGCACATATTGCTAATTATGCTCCCATCACATGCTGAAAACAGATTTTGTTGGCTACATTAAAAGCTTATCTTTACTCCTTGTATTTGCAGCTCTCCATAGTGAACCTATTTCAGAAACTAGCCTCTTGTTTAAAAATCCTCAAGTCACTTTATTAAACCGGGTTGTATTATTTGTTTGACAGTCACAGGTTCGAGCCACTGCCGGCGAGGGGAGTCATTTCGTATGAAAATATACACATTAATCGCCTGGCGCTCTTCCTTCTGTCTTGCTCAGCGCTTTGCTTGTGCAGTGACGCACACAGCAAAGTGCCAAGAATAGAATGGTTCACATGCATTCACCCACAGTCCCTCCAGGATTAATGTGCTCAATTGGCCAAAAACAATTATGTTGTTTCAAGTTAGTGGGCCACCTTTGCTTTTAGATGTGCATTTTCAGCAGTCATTAAATGTCTACTGATGATCATAACTTCTAATATACTGCACTTAAATGTTTTACTTAGAAGGTTTTTAAGTGTTGTGTGGTTTGAGTTGAGTCTATTGACTGTAATGCTTATGCTACAGTTTTCCTCTCTCTATCTCGTGTCTGAACTCTGTGTCTTAAAGGTGGCGTTGTTATAAAGCATGACCCTGTTACAGCGAGGTTCTGTGCACTGTCTTTATACTTTGAACTGTGTGTGGGAAGATGACGCACCGCTGCAGTGAGCCTTACTCTTATGAAGCTAATGCCTGTTACACACATTGACTTTTCTAGCCTTATAACATGGGCTTTGAAGTGAGAAAGAATGATTAATGTCACTGAATGATTTTTCTTTCTATTCAATCCTCTCCCTGTCGAACCTCTTCTTACAGATTAAATTTGAGCATATCTGAGTTTTTATAATCTAATAAAATATCTCAAAATATTTGACCAGAATTGCACTCGACTGCCCTCAAATGCCCTTTCAAGACTTTTCTGCAGAGGACAGTTCTGGCCTTTGAAGGCTTTATGGGCAGGCAGAGGCATCATCCTTCATATACGTTGCAGCTCTACTACTGAACCACATTATTACTCATGATTTTCCCATTCCCAACTCAAAAATTACGTAAGAAATTCCTTTTATGTGTGAAGATGTGCGGCACGCTTTTTTCACTTAAATTCCTATCTCTATCTTTTAAATTAATATTAAACATATCCATATTGCCTCATTTTTGTGTGTGGGGCATTTATTGCATCATCTCTGAGGAAGCCTCCGCAGCAGCAGCAGCAGCAGCAGCAGCCTTCACTGTTTGATCACACTACATGAAAGCAAATCTTAAAGAAATAAATAAGACGTCAACATGTCTTAGGCTTCACTCAGAGCTTCTAAAAATATGTCTAAAGCAGAATACCTAAACTGCGCTCTCTGTAGCGCTGTACAAGATGTCCCAAAAGGACTCGAGAACACAGCAGTGACATCACCATAGGGCAGTGTTCATGACGGAGCCTAATCCCTCAGAGAATAGACACCAGGATACATTTCTCGATGTTATACATTCACCCTTTGTCTGTGCAATAATCTATATTGCTTTTTTCATTGTATTACACTTTGCGTTAAATAACTTTGTTGCTTACCTTCAATATGATGGTAGAAACAGTGGTTGATTAAAGCTGGTGTGTTATAGTATTAGTATTGATCTTGGCTCCCATAAAACTCAGGCTGAATACAAATCTTGTCTTGCGTGTGCTCACAAATACACACCTTTTCTGTTGGGCTCACATGTATTTTAACGCTAAGGGCCGGTGTAGCCCCTTCAAAAACTTAAGGAGGCAGGGCTGATGGCATTGGACAGAGCTGGCACTGTGCCCGTGTGTCTTAGTTAAAGGGCAGAGTGTGCATAATGCTGCCATGGCCCACTATCATCCCCTATGATCTTTAGTGGAGCAGTGTCATCACTACTGCCCCGTCTCCCCCACCGCCTCACTCTCTCACCCGCGCCCAGGGACAAGCGAGCCAGTGGACCTGACAGACCGGACTCCAGGGGCCAAAGCTCACTGGAGAAGCAGGCCACAGAGGCACAAGGACAAATGACATATTGCAGCAGAGATTTGCATTTTTGTACGTCATTGCATGTTGTAAAAGTTATAACAAGGCAGAGAGTGCAGTAGGAACACTATAGAAATGTACTTGTATTATTAGCATTAGAATACAA
>KN478727.1:17836-41377 GCA_000787095.1 Periophthalmodon schlosseri
TGACAGTAGTGTAGTAATAAAAAATGTATTAGCTGTCTTACATTCTAGATCAAACCTTAGTTATACAGGGAATGCATAGTTGAGCTGGGCGGTACATCAAAAAATCAATAACATTGCGGTTGTTGTTTTGGAGATATTCAAAATCTTTAATAAAAACAAACCAAAGAGCTGATTGAAAACACAGTTCAAATAGGGTTATGATGGTGCTGCAGTCCATTCACATTTTGTGCAGTGATCCTTACGCAATACGGTTATGTTTGATTGTACTTATAACCAGTAATGATTGTTTTATAAAGGGCTAAAGCAAGTAAATTACCTATTATATGCTTTTAACAATACAAAGTTGTTTTTTATTGCTGTGTTTTATATCCCACACGCAGGGAAGAAAATAACATTCATTGTGCATGCATAAGGTAAAAAAAATCACCAACTATGCTAACAAGACAGCTGCATTAAAAAGTAGCAGTGCGGTGAATTTTGCTATGTCAACAAAGGTGGCTGTATTGTAAATGTTAGCGCCTTGTTCTGCTCCAAAGGCCTCTGCCACACAGCTTACTGTATCAGCTTACGGTAGCACTAGCTCAGCGCCGCCGCCACCACGTTGTTGAAATGGAAGTGCAACAACCGCAGATGTTTTTACCGTTTTGAGAAAGCAGCCTCAAGTTATTTCTGTGATTACCCCAATGAGCTGTGGGTGCAGTCCGCTATGCTCGCTTCGTATCCAGTTTTTTGCAGTCCAACAAATTAGATCGTTCTAAAAACATTGACGCGTCTTAAAATATTTATTCCCTTTTCGTACTTTGCAACAAACTTTTCATCAGTGGTACAGTTTTATTCTACGCTCCCCTGTCTAGGGTAGTTATATATCTGGGTCAGTTTGTGAATTTGTCCTTTTTCTACCTCAAAACAAAGTCTATTCTAGGAAGTACATTACTAAAATGGCTCGTCCTCCTTTCATTGTGTGCTCTGACATAAATATTGTAAACCCCAGGTCTTTCTGTGTATGAATGAATTATTAGTCTTTTTCCACTTGAAACAGCCCTGTCACTTCCCTTACACATATGCGCACCTGATTTGCCATTTCTCTTCCATGCTCTTTGTCCCGGTTTTTATCATCTTACCTCAGCGTTACAAAATGAGTGATAAATGTTTGATTTGATTATTCCTGTGCTCTTGTCTTTCCTGGAGGTAGGCAGCGTGTGTCAGCGCGGGGTGACATTCCCTCAGGGTTATGGGGAGGACTGGAGCGTGGAGCAGAAGATTAACACATGCATGTTTTGTATTATTCCTCTAAACCCTGGAAGGTGAATGTGGAAGGTCATCATTGTGTGCTGTATAATATAAAGCATGGCTGCCATTGTCAGGGATTAGAGTCCGACCAATGGAGTTAGAATGGTTTCTATGGTGCGACACACAAGGGCCACGTAATAATGTCTCCACTAACTGAACAGAGATGGTACATTCATGGTTTAAGTCACCATTTACAATTAAGCCTATTGTTATAATTGAATACAATCAAATTACACAAGTGTCTTTTTTAAATGCAGATATTCCAGTTTTTGAAATGTCTGAAATAATATACTGTTTTTTGCATAAATTACAAAGTGGATGTTTTTAACCTGGACCAGGCCATATTGATCAGGATTATACTAACTATCAACTATACTTACAACTGTGTGTTAGTGCTGAACAATGAACCAAAATCAAATTGAAATCTTAATTTCAGACTTCCTATCTAATGTGTTTACTAGTTCAGTTCAGTACTTCAGTTTATTTCAATCTCAGTTTCAATCTAAATTGCAAACATTTTTGGAATAGATAAGAAAAAAAACAATTTTATATTTTTCCCAACAGATGGTTCAGCCCTACATTATTTTCAGTCTAACTTTGTGAGGTAATAGAAAATTTAATCAGAGACAAAAAAAATCAATAATCAAAATAAAAGAGTTTTATGGTTAGAAGAAAGAAATGCCAGGCCTTTTTGATGCTTGGTGCTCAGATGTTGAATATTGATGTCTTCTTTGCAGTTTTGACACTGCATTTTTGCAAATAAAGTTTTCCCAAACCACCAGAGGCGAATAGAGTCCAGTGCAGTAAAGTTTTATTCCTCTGCAGAGAACAGATCCTGAGTCATCCCCAAAAAAAAACACTGAAATACTGTCACTGTTCTGGGCAGTAACGCCTGATGTTTTCCTTCTATTATTCAACTTCAAAATACGTCTGGGATGTTGTGTATGAAGTCATCCTAATGACACTATTAACTTGAATCATTTTGTCAGATAATTCTACAAAGAATTGTAATTGTTTCAACCACTCTCCAAAATCATTTTCTACTGCTTTACTGCACAGAGTGACTGGATTTTCATTCTTGATTTGTTTGAAATTATGCGCGAAATGTATTTTTTAATAACCAGCCATTGTAAGAGATAAGTACTTAATAGGCATTTTTGTATTGGGAATTCTTAAAGCAGACCTATTATGTAAAATCAACTTTTCAGAGTTTTTAACCATGCTATAGTTGTTTCCCATTCTTATTTACCTTCTCGAAGTTGTATTTGGAGTGATTTGTGCATGTTTGAGCAATCTTTAATCGCTTACTTTCAAGACACTGATCATCTCCCGTTTTCACCTCCACCAGCATACGCCCACTGCTCTACACTTACTTCATTTTCCAATTTTATTTTCTTAATCGGTGCGTAGGATTTGGTAGCATCGTGTAGTCATCTTGGTACAAATAAAAAAATTCTGCGGTTCGCTAGCATGATATGCAGCTGTCCGTCGAAGGTGCCGACAGCTCTTTGCTGTGATGGTGTTTATGACAACTTTTGCTCCAATTGGGCACCGCACTTTTCTAAGGCAGAAACCATCTGACTTGTTTTTTTATGAAATCGTTTTAGGTGAATATTGCGATTTAAAATGTGCATATTATAACATAATGATCCACGGGTGTCATAGATTATAACTATATAGCAGACACAAGCACAATAGGTCTTCGTTGTGTCATTATCAAGGGAAATTACATCATTTTTCAGGATAGTCTTTCAATTTATGACTTAATTTCTTTCTACATACATTTTGATTTCACATTTACCACAACCTTATTTTTGCATTATAGATTTTTACCAATAAAAAGAGTCTTAGACCGACAGTCAGTTAACACGGATTGACTCCATGCCAACTGTTAAGCACTACAACACCAAACGTTTGAATCAGGGGGATTGATTTATCATAATACCTCGTCAAAGCCAGTGCAGTTTTAGAGATAAATTTAATGAAAGGCCAAACCTGAAGGTCAATCTATTTAAGATGAAGCAGTCTGCTCGTTTCTTCTGACTGTACCTGACCAGACTCTGTGCTTTCTTGTAACACCTACGTAAATCTGGGGTGACGCTGTCCGATTGATTGCGCTTATCTGCATCGTTTTATTTTTTCCCCGGTCTCTTATTGCCTGATTGCTTCTCCGCACTTGATAGACCGTGTGTACCGTCAATATTTTAGTCAGAGATTAATTTCTCTGCACAATCTTGGAGCGTTGGAGAGCACTGGGCAATCAGATAACATTTATAAAGCCATGCTTGACCCTGAGTGCCCAGGATAAAGGCCTGGGATGGGGGAACATTATTGAGTCTGCAGCCTCATCACATCCATCTCCTATTTGGTTAGGTAATGCAATCCTCTCCATTTGATTTGATCTTGTGATGTTTTAGTCCGCAATAACTTTCCTCAATGGTTTGGCTCTAAATTCGCGATTGGGGGGAGCATATTTCACCTCTGTTTCCTACCTATAATCGTAAATGCAGACTTGTCTCATTATCAGAGAGCATACGGACAACATCACAGTAATCCCTGACTAAGACGGCATGGTCAATCATATTAAATCCTAATGCTTTCAAGGTGACCTGGGCCTGATTCTCTGGGCATATGGTCCAGTTTTAAGCTGTGGCACGAGCCCTAGGAGAGAATTTATCTTTTCATTAAATTTCCAACAAGACCGGTCATTAGCATCCTAACTTTATCACACATACACTATATCCTATTTCATCACTGTAAAACGTCCTTGTGACTTTGCCATTAATGCCCCTTTTGTTTATAGTGCTTCAAAGAGCAGGGTATAAGCCAAAAAGTGCAGGAGAATAGCTGCGTGCACACCCTCCCAGTCAGGCTCAATTAGTCTGCTTTGAAATGCCGGATTTGCTCAATTAGTTGTGTATTTGTCAAGGGGAGTAAATGGGATTTCAAAAAGACCTTTATGACAAGATGGTGCATATCCAAACAAGCGAGGAAAACATTGCCCTATAGCAGCTTTTGGGCTCATTTATTTGGGCTACAAAGTGCTGCTGGCACACTCCAAGCACAGTGTTATACAACATGGCAAAGATATATTGATTGCTGAAACACCTATACATCATCTAGTTTCATTATCGACAATTTTGTTCAAGGAAGATGTTCTGTATTCGTGCAATGAGTCACTGTGTGGTCTTTATCCCATTACTGTGTGCATGAATGAGCTCTATTCCCATGAAACTGAAGAAGACAGTATGTGCAGTACTGCACTGGTGATTTCTGAATGTGGATAATGGTAATTGTGCCATATACATGTTAGATAATGTAATTCATAAGGTACACATGCATATTTTCCAGCTTTAAAGGTCAGTGCATAAGTCCTCCTGGCAGAACAACTGCATCACAGGGTTGTTTTCTCCTCACAATAGGTTAGTGTTTGCAGTGCTGAGCAAATTGTGCTCTGAGGACAAATTGCCACAGTCATAGTTCTTTCATAGAGTTCAACAGCTCTTTATACAGATAGACATTGCTGCCATTTCTGTTTCATGTTGCCTTCACCATGTGTTCTTAGTCATAGCTCTGAATGTGCTCATGTAATGGCTCACTCAGCCAATCACAAGGGGCTATTTAAACTCTGTGTGTGGTACTCCACTGACTAAGTGATCTGCTGATGTGCACACATCGATATACATAAAGAAATACTGTAAATATGCTTAGTGTTTGGTACAGGCAAATACTATAGTCTTTATTGTGAAGCTTTGGAGTCATTGTGCGACATTGCCAACAACATGGCCTGATATGGACGCTCTGAATCAATAGTCAGTTGAACTCATCACAAGGCTGTCCCACTTATAAATCAATCGATGGCCTACAAAAGGCCATCACACAGTGCTTCCACTATATAACAATTCCCAATCCAACTTTCAACCCAGTGCCTAATCAATCAGATTCCTGCAGATGGAACCAATGACCATCCAGATGATGCCATTTGTCCTCCAACAAACTGCATTAGGGGACAGGCCTGAAAAAGGCATTACTCCAGTCTGTCGATGCTCAGCTGACAGAGGCCAGAGGTTACGCTTTTATACCACCTACCCTCCACTCGCTCACACATTGATCTGCCTTCAATCACTGCTCAAACTCAGATGTGAAAACTTAATGACATCTCATTTTATACATGTAAGTCTCCTTTGTTTATTCATGTTTATGCTCTAACAACATTTTAACCATATACAAACGATTGCTCTCTTTGAGTATTCTCTAAAGGATAATCCACTTTATCAGATTTTCTAAATGTCATTCAAACTTTCTACAACTCCCTAAGCAAAAGACTTCATGCCATCTGTCTCTGCTGCATCTATGTAGACAAGCAGACGACTAAAATCAACAAACTTGTACACAAAGCATATTTTGTATACTACAGTACAGATAAAGTCTAAAGCTAAACATACTTATGTGGTGTCCTCTAGCTGAGAGCGGACTTGTTTTGACAGGTAATGTATGACTAACTTCTGCCACAGTTACGATGTACTTGTCTGCTGCATGCGACAATAGAGGACATTAATTAGGTGTTCACTTTCATTAATTTGATGGTGACAATAAAACTGTCTGCAGAACTCCTACACTGCAATAAATAGTGCAGGGGCTACGTGATGAGTTGCATTTAGTCCATTTGTACTTTGTGATCATGAAACTGTTAGCAAACTGCCCCAGGAGTGATAACAGAGGTCACAAAGCTCAAACGGATGTTACTATAGCGAGACCTTTTAATCATGTTTTATACACAAGGACTAATAGAACGGTCCATTCAACAGAATATGAGTGATGGGCCCCTGCATCTCCCCATCAGGCTTTAACAACAGAACATAACTCAAAATCCCATACGTAAGTTTAAAGAGCTGCAGTGCACACTTGTAATGCATTAGGCGCACATTAAAGATGGCTGACCCTCCTTGCTCTGCTGTTTAGATGCCTCAGAGATGGATGACTCATCTCTCTCTTTTGATTGATTAATCAGTTGCTCTTTGATTAGTGGATTGAAAGGCACTTAGCATAACCACACCTTATGTTGACTGACACTGTGCAGCAGCCATTAACTGGTGGAATGTGTTTAGAATCTATTCCCAAGCAGTTCAGACCCACAAATGGCAAGTTAAATGTCTCTTTGATGTATTATTCACAATCTGGTCTATGGTGTCACCCTGATACCACCAACAGCAGCCCATTATGTTTTATAGACTACTTTTGTAGTTCAATGTATTATTGATGTTTAGAGATTTCAGTCAAAGTTGCCATCAGTCAAGGTGACTTGAATGAATCAAACCAAGAAGCCCATAACATGTGGTGGTTGGAGCAAACTTTAGCTAAAGAACCCAGAGCTTTTGAATGAGACTGCTGGCAGGGCCCTACCATTACTGTGAATGTGCTGCTGCTCGCTTCCATTCTCAAACGCATAAGATTGATGTGTTCATTTAACATTAGCCCGCAGCACCACAAAGAGGATAAGCACCTGGGCTCTAAAAATACCCCCCTTTCAGATCATTGGAGGAAGAGAAAATCAGATGAGTGAAATTACACTCCAAATGGAATCCCATTCATATTACACTGTCCTCCTTGCCAGAGATCCACTGTGTTCACAGCAACGCCTCACTTGCTACTGAAATATTGATATTCATATGGAAATGCTACCCTTTATTAACATAATAACATAAACAAATTGGGGGTTTGATTTTGGGCCAAGGAAAGAGACTGTGAGGCACTTTTGGCAAGCCAACTCCTCAGCAGCTGTGCGTCTCTGCCCAGCGTGATGTATGCTCCAGTCAAAGGCTTCAGCAGCTGGATGTGCTCGGAGAGCGGGCGAGCAAGAGAGGGAGGGATGCGGCGTATGTATCTATAGGCCTGTTGTCATGGCAACAACACTCTGGTTCACACTATGCTTTCCCTTTCAGAGACCAAGAGAACATCACCTGGGAACTGGAGCCAACAATTAACTGAACTGCAGCAGCCATTTAAAGCTATTCAGTCTTTTCAATCTGCTAGTTTTGTGGCTAAGAGCATGTTTACATAAACATCTTATCTGTGGGTGAAGGTGATACACGCTGTAGTTTTCTCACTATTCAACACAAAGGACTTTAGATTTAGGCAGGATGACGCACACAGACTTAAGAATCAGATCCATCTTACAGACAGCAGTAAAGGCATGGGGTAATCCTTCTGCCTTGTTTTTACCTTTTTATGGAGATATTATTCCCCTCCCCTGCG
The DNA here is from genome assembly GCA_000787095.1 of Periophthalmodon schlosseri. NCBI lineage: Eukaryota > Metazoa > Chordata > Actinopteri > Gobiiformes > Gobiidae > Periophthalmodon > Periophthalmodon schlosseri. Next base: position 25,382 of record KN478727.1, read on the forward strand.
GTCACTCCCCACAGTGATCCGTGTAAGTGAGAGCAGAGGGATGTGGTCAGTCAGTCATGTCTAAGAAGATACAGACGACCTGGAGCTAGCACCACAGGGACATGACAGAAGAGAGAGGTTTCTAGGCTCAACAGACAAGCTTGAGTAAAAACCTGAGACACCCGAGCCGCCAGGGACATTAAACTGTACTGAATATTGTTAGGCTGATTCCACCTGGGACTGTGTGCTAATAGGTCCATTTCACACTAAGACAACTCTATCACATCCAGGTACCTGCTGAGCGAGGTCGTTTACATTTGAAATTGAAGGTAGATTGAAAGTAAATCGTTCAATGTGTGATAATAATTCAGTAACAGAGAACACACGGACAACTTTATATATAAAAAGACCATGTATTATTATTTTAGTTTTTTTAAGTGTGTCCCATGACCAACATTCAGTTCAAGTTAATGTTGTAATGACATCAAAGTAGATTAGATTTTGAATTGTGCATTCTCAGTCAGATTGTATTGACCATCTCGTCAGCTTGAAATTAATAAATGCATTTTATCTGTCCAGTGAAAAGCAGATCTAAGGATTTCAGAAATTAATTGATGCATCTGTATTTATCTCAGGCAATGTAACAATTCTTCACATCTCACCAGACTTCATGCCACATCAAATGCAAAATCAAATGAAAAATGTCTAAAAACATTTTTAGACAGTTGTGCTCTGTACAGCCAATCTCTGAGGTCACATCTTCTACATCCCGCTCTAAATGACAATGGGATGTGCAGGCGCACTATACTCTGCAGCTTCCTGTGTCTCCCATTATTGTTCCCAATCACATCATGGAAGAGGTGCACAAGTGCTCCCATCTGCTTGACTGGAAGGACAAATCACAGGGGTGCTCTTGATTCATTCACCTGCCCCCTGATGAGGGAGTTGGCTGTTGGAGCCCCGTTTATCCTCAAATCTTATCAGTGTCACCCACTCCAGGTGAATTACGGCTCCTTCTGTGCTCATCAACCAAAACCAAAGATGTGATAAGATATTTAAAATATTTGGAACAAACAATGTGCCACATGCCAGCCAATAGCTGAATGACCTACACAGTTTAATTAGGATCCCTCTGTGCTGCATCTTAATTAATCACTACTTCAGCTGATATTGTGTCGAGGAGAGAGGCTCATTTGTGATAAGGCATCTGTTTTGCAGCCAGTGAGCATGTTTTCCTATTAACCGGAGGCCTATACAAAGAAAGCACTGCAATTGGGTTGAAATTGAATCTAATTGGTACAGATAATTCTTCATCAACTTTAATTGCTTTCTAAATGCAACAAGAATTACTTCCTAGATTAACAATACAGCAAATGTTGTTTTGGCATGTCAGAAATGTATTGCCTTTACATTATACCACTGGAAAGGTGTGTTGTTTTTGTATTGACCCTGTATTTGCCCAGTGTGTAGAAGCATGTTTCTGTCACCCAAATTCAACATTTTCATTTTTTTGTGAAATGGAAAAAAATGTCCCAACATCCATCCATCTAGTGCCAATGTTGAGTGGTTTATGTTAATTAGCTGGACACATTTTTTTTTTGTCATCCATTACCAATCATTTGTTCCATGCTTGTTTCTTCACAACTACCTGTAATTTGTCAGGTTTTTTGGTTTTCCACCAGCAGTGCTTATCTGTATCTACCTCTCCAACAGCTAAATATTTACACAGGAGCTCATAGATGAGGTAGGTGTCTTGCCCAAGAACAAAAGATCCGGATGAGCTTGATAGAGTTCAAAACTGCCAACCATTCAATTTATTGTACCTCCTCAGCTACAGTAGTTTGTTTACCTTCCATTTACAATACTGCAAATGGTTGTTGTGTTCAGCAGTCAAATTCAAAATGGTTGCATTACATCTAAATAATGATGATACTTATGAGTTGGAAATGCAGCCTCGAGATCATTTCACATTTGGAGTAGACTCAAAGTACCAGAGAGATTGTGGGTATTGTAGCCTGGCCTAATTATCCCTGACACAGACTGGTGATGAGGATCTGGGCACAGACAGAATGATGCCATTGGATTACAAAAGAGATGTTTCCACATGCAGCGCAGTGGACAGGCCAAGGCCTCTGTCACAACACTCTGCCTCCACTGGGTTTAGAGCTGACAATAAGAGCCCCTCCTGACGTCTGATGGACCTGCACACACTCACAATACTTCATTATGTATTTGAAAGACAGATATATTCAATGTTAGTAGGGGAAAAAGAATACTGTTTGTGTCACGTTCAGAGTCCCTCTCAATAGTTCATTTGATAGCTCATTGTTCATTTGATTAAGTAATTTAAACATACCTTTTTATAGTTGCCTCTGGATGAATCAGTTTAACTATGATTTATTGCGAGTCTCCAGCAGTTATAAAACAGATAAACAACTTTTACACCAAGAGCCATTGAGAATTGCTAATACACTTAAAGCAATGGTATAAACTATATGGAGGGAAAGCACTTACATGCTAACAAAGATGGCAAAGATCACCTTAGTATCCTCACTTTAAAATTTTTATTTTCCTTCTCAGTTTTGATCATTTGAAGTGATGCATTTTTTCAGTTGACATTGCACATATTATCAAAAGCATTTATTTGAGGGACTTATAATAACTGTTAATCTAATGCCATGTATTGTCTAAACCAGTGGTTTCCCAAATGGGGGTGGGACCCCCTAGGTTTGTGCATTGGTCCATGGACATTTGTTATTTGCAGAGGAATCAATAATTTTTGTTGCTATATGTAACATCATAAGCAACGGTTTCTGATTTTTTTAGTCAAAGTTTCTGTAGCTGTTTTTTGTACAAATCTTGGATTGTTCACTGGTGTGGAGGGGAAATTATGGATCTATTCTGTAGTTTGAGGCTAAAAGATCTTTCTCAGAAACCCGTGTTGAAGTGGGGAATTTGTGCAACACACGATGTTAGTAAATGATTTATTCTGTGTAGCATTGTATTGGTGCTGCCTGGTTTCCCGGTTCAGCCATCTTGGCGGGCTTTGCTGCTGTTTTTCTGTTCTTGAGCACGACTCAGAACACTGCTTCAGATCCTCCTCTCTGTGTCCAGGGAGAGACTGGCTTGGTACAATCAATAAAGTATCACTTTATTTGTATGAAAGTTGCCTTGGGCTTTCCACTGCAACTTGTTTTCAGCCTGCCTTGTAATGGGATGTTTGCTCGGTCGCTTGCATTTCTCTCATGTGTAACTGCTTTGGCAACTGCTTTAATCAATTTGTGTTTTACTGCTGCAGGCCTCTAGCTTAAAGAAGGCATAAACAAAGTGTTGTCAGAAAGCATTTAGCAACTAGGAAGCACTAAGTGCTAAGGCAAGAAAAGTAGAGACAGAGATGGTCCAAGGTTGTACTAGTTTACACATATTTTGGATTGAGGCCACACATTTCTAATACTAAACTACAAAACAACAGTTCTGGCAGTACCATTTGATTCAGTGCCAACAGCGGTCCACAGAGAGCCATGATTCTCTGCCCTGCCTGTGACTACACACCGTTTTAAGAAGTTATTGTTTGAGCTTTTCAAACTTTCTATTATACACTTTCCGTCTAACTTGGATTCAACTTCACACAATTGTAATAACAGGTTCGATTCTATTAAATTGTTAAAGGCAGTCTCATAGGTGAACGCTTTAAGTGCCACTTATTAAATTAATGAATAGATTTAAAGGGGCATTTGTAGTAAATCATTTTAGCTCGACTGGTGGAATTTTTATGAGTCACAGCTGCTTTAAGTGACCTTTGTTAAGCCTGACCAGCATTTTTCTCATTCACAAGTAGAAGTGTGTATCTTTCTTATATTCTTAGCCTACAAGTACTGCATTGTGGTGAATTTAATAAGTTACTGACTATAAAGTTCATTATGAATATTGCATCTTAGAGAGATTTTTCAAGTTTTATGCATCTGAATGTAGCATTAGCGCAGTGTAACAATGACTGGATAACGTTCTTTTTTTCTTTAACTTGACTGGCCTGCATCGCTCAAACTTTGTAAGGATCTGGTTTATTGCATATACCTGGGGTGTCTGCCTTGTCTCTCAAAGCCCGCAGTGACAGGGGTCGTTTTTTGCACACTTCCATGTCAAGTTGTTTTTTTTTATAGATCACAAACTTATAGTGGAGTAATTCCCAAGCAGGCAACTAGCTAAATGTATAGGAACACTTATGTTAAAACAATGCAGTATAATCATAAAAACCTATCTGTACTTTTCCAGGAGACATTTAAGGTCACTAAGCCTCACTGCGCTATATAAAAAAAAATGTTTGAATAAGCAGATAACGTTAGCGTGCTTATTTGTCTGAAAACAGAGTCCCTATCCCCACGGTGGCCTGTCACTCCTGCTTTGGCCCCATATGAGCTCAATCCAAAGTGAACAGTGCCGGCCTGGACTGCTGCTCCAGTTGCTCCAGTAAATGCCTGGCTGAGTGGAGGTAATTGGCTCGCGCTCTGCCAGTTCAGGCTTTGAGCAGCTCACAGTGTAATAGAGACCTGAGACTCGAACCATAGCCCTGTCGGATTGGGCTAAACAAGGCGGGTTATTGTAGCCAATTCCCCATACACATGGTGACACAGACTGCGGGAGAGATGTTTATGACCACTGATATCCATGGGTCTCAGAATGATGAAAAATTAGGATCGTTGCCATAGAGATTAACAATTTAAAAGAAGATATTGCGGCTTTTGAATGGGAAAAAGTCCATTGAAATCCATGAATAAACCAAAAACTATAAGCTAATGTAGTGTTTATCGAACTTTTCAGACAAGTACCAGTTACACCAGAATTATACCAAGAGTTTACAGGGACTAAACCAATGATCTAAACCAAACCTTAGCTAACCAGGTGTTGGAGTATCTAAAACATTAAATAATATGCATTGGTTCAGATGAGATGCGAAGACACTGCACTGAATAGTATAGTACGGAATAACTGTGTATTTCTAAAGTGTAAAACATAAAGTATGCATCATAATATCTGACCAAGATCCAGCAATGGGTCCCCGGGCGCTGCACTGTGGTTGCTCACTGCTACAAACAAGCTGCCTAGAGGCACTGGTTGAAAGAGGGGTCAAATACAGGGCAGGAGGACAAATTTCTCTATGGAGACAATAAAATCACAGGACAATCTAAAAGTACAAATATTCATGTAATGTTTTGTCTATGGGCAACATACTCATTATTAGATTATTTTTTATCTTGGCGTCAGTTATGAACCATAAGTGTAGTAATAATAGGACTTAACGTAGTTAGCAAAAGTTTTTAGCACAAAAGACATGCACATAAAAAACGCAAACCAAGACATCATCGTTAAAGCTCCACGGTTGGAAACAAAGGGATAAAAATGTAAATGTGTCTAGTGTGTAAACCTTGATACCTCCAATAACTGGGACATAAAAAGCAGAGAGGTGCCCTGAGATTTGGCTGAATAAAAGAAGAGAACCTGCAGTATAGAGGCACTATTTTTTTTCATATGTCCCCAACTCCCTGCATCTCTCAGACAGGCCTGAGGCAGCACTCATTTGATTTCTTACCAATATTGTGCTGAGAGAGTGATGCGTCTTTGGGCTGCTTCAGGAGGAGACATCTGTTTATATGGATGAACAGATGGGGGTGGTATACTCAAGAGGGTCTTGGCTGTGAAGAAAAGGGGGGGAGATATTGCAGGACTTCTCATTCCCCTAACACTTTGGCCTCCATGTGTCCCGCCCTAAAGGACAACTGTTGCATGACTGGCAACTGTCCCACATGCTACTGTACTCTGACACTTATGCGCTGTGTAAAACGCTCTTGGTGGGAAGCGCCTATTCATGGGTTTCACAGTGATGAAATTTGCACTGTTGCCATGGTAATTAACAATTCAAAAGAAAATATGACATCTTTTGAATGATGAAAAGTGCTCCAAATGGCACCTATAAACAGGAAGCTGAAACAATTATTTATGTATTTATTTATTTATTTTTCTGAAATGTATTGTCAGTCATAATTGCAGAATATTACAGGATTCATTACCATTCCAGTAACATTGTCTGCACAAATGTACAAACAAATCCATTCATGTTTTTGTCTGCTTTAGTCAATTATCACCTTGTCTTTGGTTTAGTCTCATTTTAGACCTGGTTTATGCCTTTTTATGCCTGCTCTGACAAGATTCAGATAACCAAAATGCAAATTTTACATCTATACATGAAATGATACTACTTTTTGACATGTTACTGTACATGGCTCTACATACAGCCTGGAGCCCAAATGGCAGGCCTGCTGGTTGGTCACATGTGGAGGTCAGGGATGTGTGAAAGCTCACGTGCATATGTCAAACTAATCTCTTAATGTGTGCTCCAGAGACTCAGCCAATGTGACAGAAGTGAAAGATGAAGGAGGAGAAGACATCACCTCTCTTATATACCGGGCCATAGCGTGATCCCTCTAATGTGCAGTGTAGAAGAGGAGCTGCTAACCACATGTCTGCCAGTGGGCTCTCCTGGGACCCCCGCCCTCACCGCAGCTCATCACAGCAGCATATTAAAATGAGATGACTCAGACTGATGATGACGCAGACAGACCTAGTGCACAAGCAGCAGCGGCAGCCCGGATACTGGGGCGGACCAGTAAGGACAAGATGATGTTGTTATTCTTGGTATTCTGTGGGTCCAGAATGATGAAAAAATCTGACCGTTACCATGGGATTTAACTATTTAAAACAATATATATATATCTTTTGAATGGGGAAAAACTCCTCAAAATAAACCCATGAATAGCAGAGACAGTAGTAGTGCTGAGTCAGTTCATCCTCACGATATAAAAATGATAAAATAAAAATGATTTACAAATGACTGTATGTACAATTTTGTTTGATCTCAGAAGCTAAGCAGAGTTGGGCCTGGTTTGTAGTGGAATGAGAGAATGCTAAAAAATACCAAGGGCAGCAGTGGCAGTAATGCATACTGTAGTTGTGTGATTGGTGGTGGCTGAAGGGGCAGATGGCGCCCATTGGCAAACTTGGCCCGATCCTAGGGCAGCTGTGGCTACAATAGTAATTTTATATCATGAGTATGTAATGAATGAATAATGCATGAAATTTTAAAGCAACTGTTTTTTTTTTCTTTGTGGTATTAAAGTCAGTATTGAGTATCAAGCTTTTGTCATAGTACCAAAATCAAGTTTGAAATTTTCACTAGCAGTGACTAAAACCACACAAAATTAATCTTTAATGTTTTTTTTTTTACCCATGACCACAGTAGGTTACAAGTCAGAGTGCCTCCTACGTCATTCCCAAGTCCAGATAAATTAGCAGAGTTTCAACAGAGGTTATATTCAGCTCAAATGTTAAATAATCCATAAGCAAATCACTATGTAGGAGGCTTAGTTTGCTGTGGAGATTTGAAGGGGAAACGCTGAATTCACTCTTGGTTCTACATGTACAGTTGGATCACTTCACATTTCTTTCAATGGCTTAGAAAGGGCACGGGTGAAATGGAGGCATTAGAGTAATTTGGGAAATACTTTAGAATTCTTTGTCGCTGGCTTTTTAATGGGCCGGTCGATACCAGTTTTATCTTGAGAAGAGAAATGCACTTGCCTTGTTCAGATAATTTATATCATTTCAACACAGATTGCTCTACCAGCTACATGGAAGCCGAAGCCATATGGGCTCATGCGTGCTCCAGTGATCCTCCTCTCATGTATAAAACATTGTAAATGCATTTTAAAACATGTTTGAGATCTACAGCAGAAGGAAGATGGATTATAGGTTGTGTCCACATTTAGTACTCATTATACTCTGCAGCAGCCTTCCTCTGTTAGTTTGACTGTAAATCTGTAGGTTAAACTTAATCCTTACTTAAAATGCACATCATTTTCTATACTGCATTGTGCCCTTCATTCCATTAGAGATCATTAGGCCTGATGTTAATACAGAGGGGGTAATCCAGGGTTACGTAACAGCAGCTGGGAGGCAGATGTTGTGACCCACTTGTCATCTCACTTAAGTGTCAGAATGGCCCTGCAGTGACTGGTATGGATTTGGAGTGATTATTCAATATTTAATTAGATTTGCATATGTGGTCATAGACAGGTGTAAAAGACGAATGGGCCTCCGCTGACCCGGAAAGGACTCATCGTCTCTGCGCACCTCATCTACCTTCACTGAGTGTTTGTCCTGAGGCCAGCGGTCAGCGGGACTGCATTTAAATTATACGAGCTGGATCATTTCTGGTTCTCAATGACCTGTCCCCCAGATAGGTCTAGAAGTGTTACATATTTTTGATAGAGTTTTTCCTTATTGCAGAACCATTGTGGATCCTCTGCCTTAAGAAGTTCATGATTTTGTTCTTTGTTTTTTGTTTTGCTGAGAACAATGTACTCAATTTCAGTTTCAGTTAATTCTAAAATATAAACTAATAAGTTTAATTTATATTTATGAGTTTAACATTTTTCTCTTAATGTTTCCTATCCCAGTTGCTTTCATTGCAGCATTGTGATATATATTAATATATCCTACCGCAGTTTTTTAGAAATAAAATGTGCACTTCATCTCAACTTAAAAAGAGGGCACTTGACTTTCTTTTGCCTTTTTCCTGCTGGGCTGAATTGAAATGTCCGACAGAGCTGTCAGAAGGATAAATAATTAATGACCTTCTGAGCCTAAGTGGTCTCCAAACTCCGGTTTGGGATGGTTGATGGTCGCAGGGCTCCAGAGCACAGCTCCTCGTCTCTGCCACTGCTGCATATATATGCCCTTGACATTACAGGAGAGGTGGGGGGCTACGCAGGGTGACGCAATAGGCTAAAAGTGGTCAGATCGCATTAACATCTTCAGGCCGGCTGACAGGACAGTCTGATGGTAACAGGGAAGTGTGGAGGAAGAGGGGGCACGGGCTGTGTCCTCTGGGCATTACTCAGGACATTCGGCTGGGGTCACTCAGCAAAACCAAGCAGCTATCCATCAATAATGAAATCACTCACAGTCAATGGATTTTGGCATGGACTTCAATGTCCTTTAATTCAACTTATGGTCACCATCAAAGTGCAAATACTATGTCCAGATCCCAGAGCTTGTTTCAGCACCAAGCCTGCAAAAATGAATGGGGGCTTAAGGGCATCCATCTTTGAGCCTATATGCATCCATAAATAGGTTTTGGTTGGAATGCACTGATCAGGATGTGCCCATGCAGAGCCTATTTAAACACATGTGCTAATGGTTTGTGCTGTCTGCTCTTTCCATTTGTGAAGTGTGTGGGAGCAGTCCATTGCCTTCTTTTCTGGAGAGGACAGCTTTTCCAGCAGAACTGTGGCCTCTCTGTCAAATTAGATTAAGGGCTGCTTACTCATTATTGACAGGAGCCGCTTGCAGTAATGAGCCACGGTGAGAGAGTCATTTACTGTGGTGGAAAGAACACTCACTGGACATTTAGCACAGTATCACTTTACTCTAATTTAAGTTTTTGAATTAAGTTTGTACTATAATTTTAAAGGATACACAGTAATTGCATTATTGTGGGAGGCTTAGTAATGTTTTGTTGTAAAATAGTAGAAGTAGGAGTTGTAGCAGCAGGCAAGAAAGTGGTGTATATAGAGTATTTTGTTGTGGAATAAGCTGTAGAAACATGCAGTAGTTACTTTGTGTTAACTCATTAGTTGTCAGTGATTGTCGTAGTAAAAGTTTATTGTATTTCCTGTAAGTATTGTGATCAACTGTGTACTACAAATTTAAAGGATACTTGGGCAGTAATTGCATTATTGCGTATATGAGAAGAAGGCTTAGCAATATTTTTTCTAAGTAGCAGAAGCCGTAAGTTGTAGCAGCAGCCGTAAAAGTGGTATATAGTGGTACATTTTGCTGTGTGGTAAGTTGCAGTTGTACAAACAAGTAGTAGTAATGATGTAATAGTAGTAGGGTAAGGTTTTCTTGTCTTAATAGTAGTAAGTGGTCTCCATAATAGCAGTGTGGTATCACCAGTAGTAGTAACAGATTCCACTTTGATTAACTGGTTGCATTAGTCCACATTGCAATGCGTGTTCAGTAACCGCTCATCTTTGATCTGCCACTGTGTGTCTGATGTGTTTTATCCAGCAGCCCTTTTTGGTCAAACCTTAAAGTCACTTGACAAGAGGGTGCTACTTCATAAAGGCCCTTGAGAGAGTGTGTCTGCGTTTCATTTGTTTGAGTTGGAAAGATGACAGCAGTCACATTTAATTATGGGCTTCTTGTGTCAGTGCTGCAGATAAGGGGATGTAGGGAGTGCATGATGCATACCCAATCACTGCTTCTCATTCCACACACTTGGCATCTCTATGAAAATATATGACCATTAGACCATCTCAAGCATGTCTGTGTGCTCAGGACAATTCATTTCTGTTTGCTGTTCTGTTTGCTGCTGCGAGCATCCGCCCATGCATTATGTGTAATCAGGTTGTGTTTGTTCGGTCTGTTCATACACCTGTTTTTGGTCACTGTAAAAACGTGGCAATTTCCTTATTAGTGTGTTCACATTATGTTTAATAAGTGGGGAGGAAAAGACAGTCAAGTTGCAGGTTAGTAATATTACTCATTTACATTTTTCTGTTCTTTATTATAATTATTATTGAGATTTTCTTTATATTATAAATAAATAACTTATAAATGTGTAACTCAAATCAACTTTGGAGTGGTGACAGAGCTGATCTTACTGTTGTCAGTTCAATCCCAGCTCTGGTGCATACTTTTATTGTGTCCATAGGCATAGCACTTCACTGCCTTGTCTCCAGTGACTATGTATGCTGCTGTGGGAGAGTGTGTAAATCTATAATGTGCGTACTGCAAATGGAAACAAGCCCACGGCCACAATCCGTCATGCATGTGTTTTATGTTCAAGTTCATTAACATGCGCTGTAGAATAAAATAACTTCAACAATAAAAGGCTGACAGTTTCCCATGTTAATGTAACTTTTTCAGTGTGACTGGAGAACACACATTAGAGCGGTCTCATTGTATCAACAGCATGACGCTTCTCACTGGATAAAGACAGGGCTTGATTTGATTAACACTAGACAGGCGGCTATCTGTGTCTGATTACCTCTTGCCCACAGAGTGCACCGTTAAAACATACTGGTCAACTATTCTATTTGAGGCTAAATTACCAGTGTGCTAGTTTTATTCGGCACACTGTTAAGCCCCTATTCAGATCAGGGTCCAGGAAGAAAATTGGTGTTGGCAGTGAGACAGGAGAAGGAGCTGCTAATCAAGCCACTGCATCCAGAGCTGACAGAATGCTTTACTACCACTGACAGAGACTAATCTGCTCCATAGCTTTGGTAGCGTATGTCTATGCAGCTGGAGGTTTCACTGTGTCCTCCCTGAGCCCGGCTGCTTTCCACTGTCATCATGTCTCATCATCTCCAAACCTACTGTATGTACTACTGACCTTTATAGGGCAGCCTTGTTATGAACACTTGTTTTTGACAGCGCACAATGTTACTTTATCTTGCTCAATTGATGCTTAATGCTGCCATGCTATTTTTATGTATGTAATTTAGAATATTGGAAAAAATGATAATGATTAATGTTTCAGATATATGGGTAACTGCAAATGCATCTTTAATGTGGTCTCTATGAAAAGAGAGAATGCGGTGATTTGCATACTAAATTGCCAGAAGATGTGGACTGAATGTATAATAGATTTCAGAGGTAGAAAATGTAAGTTTTATAAGAGAACTTTTAATATGCCACAATGGGGAAATTCCAGTGTTATTTCAGTGACGTATGTGACACGAAGGATCTCATTGGTCATCTATTGTTTTGAACAAAATGAAACTTCTCTTACCTCAGATGAACAAAGTTTAGTGCTCCTTTCATTGATTCTGTAGAAATCTGTAGAAGTTTTTTGGTCCTCTGTGATATTGTTTCCTTTATTTTTTCCTTGTAGCCATAATTGTTTTGATATGGACAGACCATGTGTGTCCCTGATGGGCTAATCCACCTGTCAATCATGTCAGTCTGTGCTCTGGGAGATTCACCGGTGACCAGACTCGCGTCTTCTTAAAGTACTGGAGAAGTGTGTATTCTGGACCCCAGGCAAGTAAAAATAGACTTAAATCTTACCATTACTTTGAACAAGGTACAAAAAGGTGCAGAGATAATAAAATAAAATACAACATTAAGTAGAGGCTGGTGTCCTTTCAGTCCCCACAGTAAAAAAATGGCCACAAAGAGGGTCAGAGCATTCAGCCACTCTGCCCCCAAACTCTGAAACACAACCTATCCATCTGTGACAGCTAGAATCTTTGGATATTTTCAAATTACTACTCTTCAAATCTGCGTAGTAATTGTAACTGTAACTGTTCTTAATGTGTTTTGCTGCTTTAACTTGCTTATATTGTAACATGTCTTTGAAAGGCGCCGTCAAATAAAACAAATTATTATTACTGCAAAACTATTATGCACATTAAGTGGCTATGACCTTGTTTATTTAGAAAAGATGCCTGAAATACAAGCGGTGAATTCACCTACAGATTCACCATCCACCTGACTCTATTTGTTGACCCTCTATAGCTTGCATCCTGCTCTGTGTGCTCAGTTCAAACCAATCTGGCAGGTGCAGTTCGAAAAGCGCACAATGTTGTCAAACAGAAATCAGATTTGCTCCACTCTCCATTAGCCTTAGCCCCTTCACTTCCCCCCCTGGAGATCACATTAAATGACATCTGCTATCATCAGCCTAACCTGTGTCAGCTCCGTGCGCAGACTGCAGATGGCCAAAGTGAGCGTGTGTTTCCGAGGCGGCAATACAAGACAGATAAAGAAGATACGACCAACTTCGGCGTCCACAAACTTACATTAAGCCTTGTTAGATTTGTCCTATGATATAATTAACATATAAATTGGTACTGGTTCATAAACTAGGCATAGCACAGTGGAGAGGCGCTTCATACCGCAGGGGCATAAGGAGACAAATGTATTCAGACTGCAAAGCTCATATCACAGCTCTAATAACAGACTGCAGGACATGGGGAATGTGTTCAGAAATCATGCATGCTTCTCCAGGAAATATGGTGGGCTTGCATTGCCAGGCCGGAGCTGATAAGGGGGTCCACAGAGTGACAGAAGACTGAGTGGTTGTCAAAAGTAGCGATGCATGACCCAGCTCTACGGTCTCAGCCACAACCAAATAGCTCTCCTTATCTTCTGACAGCGCCATTTGGAGGGCTCACGCGCTTCTATCTGTCTCTCTTTCTGGTGCTTTTGTGGAGATGGGATGGCCCTTGCCCTCTCTGTGTGGCAAGTTCAGCCAGCCCACTTGTGTAGGCTTAATAATGAGAACTAGTCCTTTTATTTGTTGCCGTTTTTGATTATTTGTTTAGACCTGTTTTCGGCTCTCAAAAGACCACCGCTTTCATCTGACACCTCTTTAAAAGACGCAGCGAGCCAAGTAGGTTTTTATCACAGCGGCCTTAAAAACAAAATGCCTCGCTGCTTTTAAGATGTGTATGTTGTTTCAAGTGCCTTACTAGTCATGGTTTCAGCTTCTTGTTTATAGGTGATATTTTGAAGACTTGTACTCATTCAAAAGATATCGTTTCAGATTTTTAATTGCTATGGCGGTTCTACGGTTCTAGATTTGCATCACTTTGAAATGGACAAATTCTTCTAATAGAACTGATCGTGCAGTCTCCACTCCATTGGATGTAACTTGACCTTCGTGCCTCCCAGTGAGCACTAATCATCTGGCACAATGTGCATTCATTATAAACATACATCAAATCGAATAACCATAGCCAGGACATATTTGGACGTAGGCATGTACATAGGGCTGGATTAAAGCAGCACAAGTATTAATTGGTTGGCTGATGTGAGGCTGTCAGCAGTGGTGGATGCCTCATTATGGTGCTCCAAGGAAAATAGAAGAATGAAGGATGAATATGCCCCGACTTTCTCAAAACTGGCTATTTTAAAACTGCAAAGCGTGTCATTTCACTATCAACACATCACTCAAAAGGTCTGGAGCATTAGAAAAATCAAATAATTTCCATGGATACAGGCACAGGAATAGGTATTCGTGTGTTTGTTTATCTGCAGTGCTGAGATTCGTGGGGACAGTTTGCTTGGCTAATGGCTTGGCGGGCAACACTGTGCTCTCTAAGGCAAACAACTAATTAGCAAGAGCAGATGAGAACATGGAGTGCGTGTCCGAGATCCGCACACACCGTGTTCAACCAACCAGTGATGTGCTATTTCTGCACCGTCCAATCAGAAACCGCCATTTTGCCACGCCTGCTCCTTGTTTAGTGCACATTTTGGCCAATGCCTGAAATCTTAACCTTTAAAGGACTCTCCCCTCTGCTCGGCGAAGCTTCCAATTACCATGGTAACGACATGTGTCAAATGGTTCCTTAGACCGGAGGGAATGTCGTCAAAGCAGAATCCATCAAGTTCAGGGTCATTTACCGTTCAGGCTTTTCATTGTCATCACTGTTGCACAACAAGAAGAACAATATGAATCCAAGGAGTGCTGTCCTTGAGATAGGATTGAGATTTTTGTGCAATAATAGGAAACACAAAAGCACCAAGGATACATGTGAGCTGCTGCATCACTTATACCGGTAATTACAACTGGAACCCACTCCAAGACCTTGTACTTTCTCTCATACGCGGTAAATAACAAATTCCTTTAAGTATTCCTATACCAGCCCTCTGATGTGTACATATATATTTTGTACCGAGGGTTAAAAGCAGATTTGAAAAGAAACAGGCATAGTGAAGCATGGTAGAAGGAGAATCTTGTTTCAACAATACGAGGGAGTAATTATACTGACACCAGATCAGAAAGGTGGAAAAGATGTGATATTTCTTTGGTAACCATGGCAATGAGTGTTCAGAAGGTGAATGGACATCTTGTATCTGCTGCAGCTCCACATAGCCATTATTGAAGAGAAAAAGTAGAAAAGTTTTTCAAACCTAGCAAATGTTAGTCACATCAACAACTGCCAGGCTCAAGGTTAAATCCCACTCTTATCAATTGCTCAAATTCTGTGGCAGTGACTGTACTTGTAATGTTATGCATAGCGTTTTTGGAAGAGGAACTCCGCTCCTGCAGCTAATCATTTATCCAAAGTTGGTCCAGGCCAAAAAGAAAAGTACAAAGGAATGGGATTTCCTTGGCCTTATGGTTCCTATCTGAGAGCAAGCACAAGTCCGATTCACAGTGTTTACAGAAATACCATTTTAATCCCCTTGCAGATAGAGGACAGATGGAGGATTTCACCTGCAGTTTGCTCTGGCATTTTACACTTGGACTTATAGATGAATCATATTGTGTAATCTGAAATCGGCCTGTTTGAAAGCCCTGGACATGTTTGTGCTGTGTAATTGGGGTGTGCTATTCTGCGAAATATGTTCAAGATGCAATTTATCTTCAGCAGTGCTACGTGCGCCGCTGCACTTGGCAAAACAGTCTGGCCGCTGATACAATCCTATAATTAAATTCTCTTTCATGGCGTCCATCACTTTGCCCTTTTTAATATCTCATGTTCCCGACCATCCCAAAATTTGTATTCACCAATTAGGCATTAAATCCACATAGTTTATATGGAGCTCAGTGTAGGGTGTGACAAGACACTGACTTTCTGAGTAATCATGAGACTATAGTATCAATATTTATATTGTTTTTATATAGAACCTGAGCTATGAATCATGTAATGTATTGAATCATGAGGTTGCCTGTGATTCACAGTCCTGTCTTAATATATTACAAATTTGGTCTTCTGTATCTGGTGCCTTTCAGCCCTATAAGATACGGTAGCTTGTTTGCTGGACCAGACCACACAGGCCAGCCTTCACTCCCCACATCCATCACCTGTCACCAGTTCACCTCTCCTTCCTTTATGAACTACTTTTGATAGATACTGAGCACTACAGGCCAGGATGATGATGCATTGAATTTATATAGCACCCTTCAAGACCCACAAGACACACAAGACACACAAGAGA